>APFE030829470.1:35092-94180 GCA_000404065.3 Pinus taeda | reverse complement strand
TCCTTTGCCAATCAAACCATTCCAAGCATCAATACAGAGCTTATATTTTATTTTCAATTATTTATTTAAATAGAATTTGATTTAAATGCCAACAATGCTATTCTGATTTTATGGTTGCATTTTAATTTATTTTGATTTCTTCTTGCATGAAAAAAGTGGAAGAGATATGGAGAAAAGGATTTCAAGCAATGAGAATGCTCCAACAATTGAAGATCAGAATTTTGAGCAAGTAAAATTGGATTTAACATATTTCTCTTCAACAAACTCTTCTCTCAAGAATTCCTTCAAAAATAGTATAAGCAATAGATTGCAAAATGGAATCAAGGCTGCTCTCCTCTGCAATTTTAGACTTCTGAAAGCACTATTGTAATAGGAATTTAGAGTTGTAGGAGAGAGGAGAGAAAATCTCAGATCTGGGGATTATTGAGGATTTTCCCTTTGTATCTTGAATAATTAATGAGGGGCAGAGTTTGCACTATTGTGGCTCTAGTTTTGAAGGCAGAAGTTCAAGCAATGTAAAGGGTTGTTGGAGACCAAGGACAGAGAAATGGATGCAATAAATTGGTATTTCTAATACTACTGTTTCAAATATCAGTTTTAATTTTATGGTGACAGGAATGTGTCATTTTATTCATGTTTGTGCACTATTGTCAATATGGGTAATTTGTCTCAATCTTGTTATTATGTATCTCTGTTTTTATGGATTAATTTCTCATTTTTGAGTAACTACTTACTCTGAAATCTGTCTTATGAAACTGATTTATTGAATAGTAATGTGTTGTGAACTATTTCCACATATCATTATTCAATTATTAGATTTATTGATTTAATAATCAATATCATTTTTGTGAACTACTTCCTGAATGTTGTTGGTTTATTATTCCAGTTAAGAGGTCTCAAGAGGATGTTTTTTGTTATCCATAATGTCAGTTAATGAACTACTTCATTAATTTGATATTCATTATAAACAAGACATATCTAAATCCCAATACTTTAATTATCTTTCTCTTAGTTGGGTTAGATATATATCTGCCTAATTAAGATAGGATTTAGATTAGTTTCTTTTGCTTGTATCGTAGAATAAACTTGCATTTAGAGTAAATTATACATTCTGTTAAGTCCTTTTCTCAAAGAGGCAAAACTTTAGTTGTGGCTTGGCTGAACCCAAATCAGCTTAAGGGTCATTCTCTTGCATGATCAACAAGAAGAAGTGATCTGATATCCCTGTCTATTGGTAGTTAAAGATACATTATAAACCAATAGCAATAGGGAGAAGGTAACTGGACCTAGTTAAACCAGTCGGAGCCACCACACCAAACGGAAAAGGAGCTGCTTTAAGGTCCAGACCGGGTGGTTATCCCCCATTGTTGTTGCAGCGATTTTCGAGGCATCAACATTAGTATGTATTACAAGTGGAGCCAGAAGGAGAATTCCATTCAGAACCTCAATGCATTTTGTAGAGAAAGATGCTCATGCTTCAGAATCAAGCAATTGAGCAAGTTAAGGAGTAGTGGTAGCACTTTAGGCCCGATGAAGCTACATGGGAGATGGTTGATCAAATGTGGGCTATGTATCCTTCTCTATTCGTTGGTTGATCATATGTCTTTTGGTATATGTTTTGGTGTTGTGGTTGGTTATGTCTATATATGCATATGTATGTAAATACCACATCAAGTTGTGTTATAAAGCTCCAATAAGCGGTATGGTGTTCATAATATGGTGGTTATGTTTTAGCATATGGATATGATGTAATCTCAAGCTATGTTATAGAACTCCATAGGCATCACATGTTTGTTGGTTTATAAGTGTCATTGAACATCGAGGACGGTGTTTCCCCAAGGGGGAGGGTTCTATCATAACCTCGGTTAAAAATCCATGTAATAAAGTTAATAAAGGAAAAATAAGACCAAGGTCATGGGACACTTATTCCAAGATGAATGTTGAACAAAAGCATAGTGATGGGGATCACTTGTGATTAATAAATGGCTATGGAAATTGGCAAGGGCAATGGAAAAAACAAATAGCCATTAATTGACATTTTATTTAAAAATAATATAAAATAGGAGAAAAAGAAGGTGAAAGGTCACAAAATTGCATGTGAGGAAAATTGAATGAAAAATAGAGGAAAATGAAGAAAATAAAGGCCTCAAGGATAAAAATGTGTACGAGAATCGGTTCACAACATTTTATCAATTTAAGATTGGCACTCTCTTCCATTCTCTCTCTCATACTCTTGCACACTTAGAGTGCTTGGAGTCCTCTTGGAGGATTGTGGCGTGCTTTGGATTTGGTGAAAGAAGGCAAAGAAAAAGCAGGAAAGCACAAGAGGACAACAAGATCGACAATTGCAGCTGGTTTGCTTTGAAGCTACTGAGTTGCATGTATGATTTCCTTTGCTAGTTTTGGCATGCATGGCATATTCATGTGGTTGTTTGGTTATGATTTTTCATTGGCATGGAGGATTGCCTAGATTGACAGTGGTTATGCCTAGCCTTACCATTTCCTAGATATCCATGGTATTGTGGGTTTTCCCATTTGTTTTATGATTGGTGCTCATGCTCCTTATGGTTTTGGGTTCAGTTATTAGTTTTTGGAGCCTTGATTGGACAAACACTCTGGAAGCCCGGGAACAACTCAGGTTGAGTTACTAGTCTTGGAACTCTTGGTTGGACAAATGATTTGGAGCCCTTTATGGGTTGGGTTACTAATCCTGGAGCCTTGGTTGGACAAACACTCTGGAGCCTAGTGGCAACTGTGGGTTGAGTTACTAATCCTGGAGCCGGGTTGGAACAAACACTCTGGAGCCCTGGACAGCTTGGGTAGAGACCGATCTGTGATGTTAGTGATGTTCAATAGTGAGGTAGAATCACTAGACGAGGGTTGAGGTGGTTGGCCTAGGGAAGCCCTGGTCTAATTATGTTCGGTTTACTCCTTGAGATCCCACATTCATTCCCGGAATCTGGCACGAGGGTGATTGGCTGAAAGAGAGATTTGGTTCAGCCCAATCTATGGTCGGGTGGTACATGCAAGTCCCCGACTTAGTTGGATTTTTCATATGTTAATAAGAGTTATTTCATCTCGTGTATTTCATGATTAATTGTATTTGTTATTATGTGGCTTTGATGGTTGGTTTATCATGATGTATATGTTGTTCATTTACTGGTTATATGTTGGTCATGAGACATATATTGGTTGTGAATCTTGATGTGTTTTGATTGATTGAGGAATGATTAATGAATGTATGAGCTAATATATGTTAATGCAATTATTATGAGATGGCATTAGACCTTCTTGAAGATTCTCAGATAATTATGAAATCCCTATGTTCAATTATGTAATTATGACTTGTAGATTACATGTTCATGAGGTGTTTGATGAAATGTCTATCATGTTTAGGCTTGGTTAGGTCAATTTCTTGTCTAAGTTTTGAATTAAAGGCTTTGTCTTTGTGTCATTAATTGTTTTGGAAAGTTTCTTTCAGTTTTGGATAGTGGTTTGGAGACTAGCCCTGAAAAAGTGCCTCAAATCTCTCAGTCACAAGCATAGAACTGGGTGAAAAAAGATTGTTGTTGCTCCCTTGTAGGCTTATGCATGCGAATGGAGGGTTACACTCAAATTCATGCAGTGTTGTGCCAACATCTGGGAGTCCAGATCAGTGAAAAGGTAATTTAAATTAGGGTTTGGACACTTGGAAGGGTGGTTTAGCTCTTAGGAGTCTTATATCACCTAAAGGAAGTCAGTAAGGTTTTGGTTTTGTCAATTCCACTTCCTTAAGGTGATCTAGAAGGTTGAGTCATATCATATTAATTCTTCATCACATACCTACCCCGGTGGGCCGGTGAACTTGGGTAAGTGTAGGAGGAGGGTGTTACAGAGGTTGGAATGGATGATTACTTACAGGATACAACTGCCATGGAGGAAATGTTGTTAGATGCATTCCAGAACGATGAGCTAGGGGATGATGCTCATATCATTGATATCTTATTCGAAAGCCTAAAATCTTCTTCCACCATCCCTCTCTTTGGATCTGACAGCGAGTCAAAGTCTACTTAGCTAGGGACAACAATGTTATTGTACAACTTGAAAGCAAAGTTTGGCACATCGAATGCACGTTTCTCACAATATTGAGGTAATTCACCTGCATGATCGATCAAGTCCCTTATATTTTGAGAAATCTTGTCACACAATCAGCGTTAAAAAAATTCCGACTTTATGAACGTTAAATATTGACAGTGTACAATTATATTGCCCAACAATTGTAGGTTATTCAAAGATAAGGTTCTTCTGAGTGATAATGTCTTTCTAGGTAGTTGTGAAGAGACAAAGCAGTTGTTGAAAATGTTAGGTTTTGAGTACATATCATATCATGCATGTCCAAATTATTGTATTCCATATAGAGGAGAATATGCAGACAAAGATATATGTCCGAAATGTGGGCATGATAGGTACCATAAATAAATAAATAAAACTGGTAAATCACACGGTCCTCCTCATAAGATATTGAGGCACATGCATATAATCCCAAGCATTCAAAGGCTCTTTCTTTGCAAAGAATTAGCTATGTTGTAAGGATGGCATGCCTCACACAAAAGTGAGTCGAGAGTTATGTGAATCCTAATAGATTCAATAACCATGAAGCATATAAAGGATACATGGCCTCAAAAATTCAAGGATGAAGTATGAAGTCTATGACTCAGCATAGCCATGGATAGCGTCAACCCATATTTCCTCCAAAACACCAACTCTTATGTTTGGCATGTAGTATTGATGAATAACAATATCGCCCCATGGTTTTCCGTGAATAACAAAGATATTATGTTGGCTCTCATAGTCCCTGGTAGAAGACAATTGAAGAATATGGATGTCTATTTACAACTATTTGTAGATGAATTGAAGGAATTATGGAAATGGATACATGTGTACGATGTATGAAGACCCATTGCAACATAGAGGAGTTTTATTGGCATTATGATGCATGTGTTGTCCTTGATGGCAACTCACTTGTAATAGAACAAGTATATGGTAACTATATGA
The DNA here is from genome assembly GCA_000404065.3 of Pinus taeda. Classification (NCBI taxonomy): domain Eukaryota; kingdom Viridiplantae; phylum Streptophyta; class Pinopsida; order Pinales; family Pinaceae; genus Pinus; species Pinus taeda. The sequence goes on along the minus strand of APFE030829470.1, from coordinate 89,146 downwards.
GTCTACATGTCAGCTCAGAGGTGATAGAATGATGGAATAGAGATATCAGAGGTGACAGAATGATGGAACAAAATAATGGGTCAAAGGTTTACGGATCAGAATCAAAAGCTTGATACAGGAAATTGTCGGTATTATGAATTAGGTGTTGTCCTTTATAGCAACCTACCCGATGAATTGTCCTTGGTGACAACCTATTTGATGAATGGATTACTTGATAAAGGTATAAAAGGGATGTGACAAAATGCATGACAATTGTGTTTACAGATGTGACAAAATGCAAGGTAGTTTAGAGGAATCAGTTCAGAAGTGATGTATGATGGCAACCCACATTATAACAAGTCAATTCAAAGGTAACAGAGTAATGGTACAGAAGATCACGATGATGAGAAAAAGGATTCCAGATCATAATCAAGAAATTGAGGAAAGAGAATGTTTTAAGTTGTATACGCTGATTAACCTAGTCCAAGTAGTGTATACACGCAGGTACACAGAATAAAAGGAGTGTATACGTATGCACGCAGTTTCACAGAAAGCAAAGCACGTATGGGATGGAAAATTAAGGTTAAAGAATACCAGGGGTTCCTACCATGGTATTGGTCCATAGTAATGAGCGCGATAAAGAATATTGATCCCGTCAAAGAATACCATCATCATAACTATGGTTTTGACCCGAGGTATTGAAAAGTCTAAAACTATATAAGGAGGTGAAGGTCAAAGTGTGAGTGTGTGAAAGTAATGAACATATTATGAAGAGCTAGATCAAAAGAAAATATGCATGTAATGGGCTATTGATGCTTTGCTTGATCTAAACTAAATATGCACCTAAGTGCTTGATCATGGATGAGATCTAATAGATCTGAAAAAATTATGCAATAATGATGGATCATGATCATAAGACCTTAAATGACTTATCATGTATGATCTGATAATGGATAGGATAGATCTGAGTACTAACACATGTTTTATCCTTTAAATGTTATGATTTGGGTATATCTGAAGTCTTGAAAAGTTGTGAAGTTATAAGTCATTTTTTGTAGATCTATGAGTAGGTTTGCCTCCGTGAAGGCATGTATACATGCGGGTTCGGCACTTCCAAGTAGCGTATGTAGAGGAAGGGCTTGTTGCTTAGAAATGTGATCTATCTGATCAATGCTGTTGTTTTACTATTGTTTGTCAATGACGTCTTCATTAGATCTGAAGTTAAACTGATTGCATAAGGAGATTGAGTCTGGTTGATTGATTGATTGAGTAAGAAGGGTGATCTTTGCTGCTAGTTGTTTAGAACTTTGTAATACGACATTAGATCTTCAAAATGTCTTTGGTTGGTACAATTTTTGGTTTAGAAGTTTTATGATTCAGTATCTTTAGAGGTATATGCAGGTTGGGTTACAGAAAGTAGTGTATACACGCAGGTTGTCCTCATTGAAGTAGCATATACATTCTAAAATATGATTTTTGAGGTTACAATTGGTTCTGGTTTTTGATGTAGTGTTTTGGTTTTAGCTGTGTTCTAGTGATAGTGATCTGACTGTTTAGACTGATTGATTATGTTTTTCTTCAGAGTTGATGGGTTTCAGTGATTAGTTGATGTAGTTGTATTTGATGGTTGTATTGTAGTTGTGGTGATTGATTTTGAGCTTCAATGTTATTGATGGGTCCAACATGAAATTTTGATGAAACATGGCCTACATATTGTGTTGATGTGTACCAGGAGTATCCAATTTGAAAATTTATGAAACATAGTCCCTAGAGGAAGAGTGAAGGTGGTAGCCTTCTATAGACTGACACCTACGTACTGCTACAAGTTTACACCAGTACAAGAGCTAGGGTGTTGTAGCTCCCTTCTAGTAGTATCTGGAGAATGAGTGAAGATTGTAAGATTTTGTAGGCCGACACCTATGTATTTGTAAACATATCAGCCATTACAAAAGCTAGGGGGTTGTATCTCCCTTCCAGTAGAAGCTGGAGAACGAGAGAAGGTTGTATCCTTTTGCAGGTGGATGCCCACGTATTGGTATGAGTCTGCACCAGTACAAGATTGTAAAAATATTTTTCTTTATATTAAAAAGAAGACAAAAACAACAACAACAGGTGGTTTTCTCCCACATCAGGGTTCCACCTTAAATCTTGGTGTTCATGTGTGTTGCTTATGTGTGATGGTTTATTTTGTTATTACAACACATGGTTACTGTTTATCTAATGTTTAACAAAGTATTGATGCATTGGTTGAAGACAAACATATGATGGCATTAACTGAATCATAAGTTCACTAGATATACGCTAATTGGCCTAATAACAGTCGCGTGCACACGTAGGTCCGTTTTAGTTTAAATCGCTTATAGAAATCTGAATATGAAATGTAAAAAGTTATTGATTTGAAAATATTGATTCACCCCCCAGTATTTTTCCCAACAAGTTTTACGTTGTATGGCATATGTGCTTACACCATACATGATTATCCATGCTTAGGAGTTTGCTCTGGTAAATTACATTTTTTTTATTTGTTTATATACATAACAATATTGTTTCGCATATTAATTTAATTCGTTGCAATTGTTCTAATCTTCATGATCGCCAAGGTGCCCTGTATACGATAATTTTGCAGGTCTTGTAACAAAAGGGTATCATGGATGTAAATGTTGTGGACCTTCTCTGAAGGTTAAGCGATCTGACCACCTACGAAAAGCAATGTATGACTGCTCCAGGGTATTCCTCCTAGAAGAACAACCTTATAGAAGAGAAACATCGCTTTCAATGGTAAACCAGAGAGAACCCAAAGGCCTGCAATAATGACACAAGTTGAATGGCTTAGAGCATATGAGAAAGAGAAGGAGAAGAAGTTCGCATAAATGTTTGATTCAAATGGGGAACCTATGTTTGATGATCCAAAATTCTTCGACTCCTATGCTGAGAAATTTCCCATTGGGTTGAAAAGGAAATCTGTCTTTTATGAGCTCCCATATTAGGAGCATCTTAAGATTGCCCATTTACTAGATCCCATGTATATATTTAATTTTTTTCATCTTCTTTATGGAGGCACATAACATCGAAAGAAAATGACATTGGTTGTTAGGAGAGATCTTATTTCTTCAAAAACTAAAAAGAAACATTGACCAAGACAAGAAATCAAAGGAGAGGTTGGTCCCTCTTGGTCTTTCAAATAAGGTGATATCCCATGGGTTTTAAAGAAAGATGATCTTTCTTTGGAAAAGGAAGTTATAATGAATGTGAGTGTGCCTTCTTTATATGGGTCTTGACTATGATGTTGCGTCACTGTGGAAGACCGTTTGTCGTGGTTGAAATCACATGACCATTTGAACTGTCTAGGAGTAGGTATGTAAAAAACATGATTGTATTATTTGTTATTATTTTTATGCAATGAGATATTTTATAATTAATTTTTGTATAATGTATTTTTTATTGTGTAGTATCATTATCCTCTGCTCTATTGAGAAATGCAGCAAGAAATTCTTAATTTGATTTTGCCTTGATTAATTTGAGAAAATTCAAATTTCCACATCAACAGACAATTTGGATGCAGTTAACTTGTGTGACATGGCTTGTGTCAACCAATTTACTCAGTAAATTTGAGTTGGAGGAGTTAGAGTTCAATTAAGCATGTGTCACTTCTAATTTGTAGCAATTGAGGTCAATTATCTCAAGTTGTTATCAGTTAAACTAGTTCCAACTGTTGGAGGAACTAGTGGAAGGTTAGTTATGAAGTGGGACTTCTGTCAAACTTAGTGATCATCCAATTAACTGATCAATCAACCCAAAATAACTAATGCATGCAGAGAATTTGGGTTCCCCTACTATGGTGGAGATTCCAAGGTAGTGTAAAATTAGTTGTAGACTAGTCTTGAGTGAACTGGTGTTGCATGCAGTCATATGATCAACCTTGGGAATTGTGCAATTCATTTTGGATAAATTTTTAAATAATAAGGGGTAATTTATCAAGGAATTGTGCAAGGAAATATGGGCTCAAGTAGAGGCTAAATTGATTAATTATGGGTCAAAGCTTCTCAGTGAGCAGAGAGATAGGTTATTCACTTGTAAGTTGTGCTCAATTAAGAAAATAAAGTGTAATACATCTCTATTCACCATATTGATGCAAGCATGCATTGGTGCTTGTAGCAGATTGCTTAGGAAAAATATTGTGTGCATGTGTGTTATTTATTATTGCATCTATGAGATTTTTGTTCTAAATTGTGAATTAACATCCGCAGAGCAGAAGAGTAGGTTTGTGTCTTGTGATTTTGATTAAAACTTCATGAGCAATTTCAAATCTACACCACAATTTCTACATGGTATTAGAGCAGGTTTCACAGTAGAACAAGAATTTTGAAGTTGTTTATCAGGAGGATCGAATTTGCAGTTCAATGTAGTAGGGTCTCTTCAGAGCTGAGAAGATGACCTTCAACAGGTTGAAGCTAGAGTATGCCTTGGAAGGCACCTCTAATTTCATCACATGGAAGGATCATAGGGATGCGTATTGGATGACAATGGCTTGCTAGAATACATCAAGATAGATGTTTCAAAACCACAAACATTTGACGCCTAGAACCTTGCTCAGTGGAAGAAAGATGTAGCCAAGGTGAGGAGAATAATATTGGAGGGAGTGTGGGATCACATTGTCCCAAATATCCATGGGAAAGAAACTCCATTCGTAATGTGGAAAGCACTGACATAATTGTTTTAGAATAGTATTTACCACAGGAAACTAGCGCTCAAGGATAAACTTTGAAATATCAAGATGCAAAAGAATGACACTATTCTGTAATATCTTCGTAGGTTCAAACAATGTCGTGATGAACTTGGTGGGGTTGGTGTTAATGTTGCAAAATATGACTTGGTAAGCCTAGCCCTTTTAGGGCTTCCCAAGAGTTGGCATAACTACCAAGATTCAGTGAACGGTAGGGAGAAACTATCAAATTGGGAATGCTTATGGTCTGATTTGGTACAAAATACTAGAGATGGGACTTCATCCAAGGGGGGGGATGAAGAATACTTTACATTGGTTGAAAAGGGAAAGAAGGGAAAAGGGAAGAAATCTCAAACCAAACCAGAATCCAACCAAGAAGGAGAGAAGAAATATTTGTCCAAATTTAAATGCTTCAATTGTCATGAATTCAGGCACTATGCCACAAAGTGCCCACATAAAAAGGCAAGAAAGAAGACCTCAGGAGGAGCAGTAGGTGAATCCTTGGCTTCATGGTTTGAGCCTGACTTTACCCTTATCACATGCATGTCCAACACAGTGTTGGAGGAACTAGTGGAAGGTCAGTTTTGTAGTGGAACTTCAGTCAAACTCAGTGATCATCTAGTTAAATGATCACTCAGCCCAAAATAGTTACTGCATGCACAGAATTTAAGTTCCTCAGCTGTGGTGGAGATTCCAAGGCAGCATAACTTCAGTTGTGGACTAGTCCTAAGTGTACATGTGCTGCATGTAGTCAGATGACCAACCTTTGGAATTTACACAATCCATTTTGGAGAAATTCCTAAATAATAGGGGTCTAATTTCTCAAGGAATTGCACAAGGAAATAGAGGCTCAAGCAGAGGTAGAAATTGACTAAGTCTAGGTCAGAGCTTCTTAGCGAGTAGAGATATAGGTTATGCACTTGTAGGTTGTGCTCAGTTGAGAAAAAAATTTGTAGTACATCTCTATTCATCATATTAATGCAAGTAGGCATTGGGGTTTTTAGTAGATCACTTTCCCTAGGAAAACTAATGTGTGCATGTGTGTTATTTCTTATTGCATGTTTGAAATCTTTGTTCTAAATTGTGAATTAACTTTTGCATAGTAGTAGACTAGGTTTGTGTCTTGTGATTTTGATTAAAAATTCATGAGGAGTTGCAAATCTACAACATAATTTCTTCATGGTATCAGAGTAGGATTCACATTAGAGCAGGAATTTCAAAGTTGTTTCTCAGTAGGATCGAATTTGAAGTTTAGTGTATCAAGCTCTCTTCAGAGCTGAGAAGATGGCCTTCAATGGACTGAGGCTAGAGTATGCCTTTGAAGGAATATCTAATTTTATTGCATGGAAGGATCACATGAGGTATTATTGGATGACAATGGATTGCTAGAATACATCAAGACAAATGTTGCAAAACCACAAGCATCTGATGCCGAGAGCCTTTCTTAGTGGAAGAAAGATGTAGCCAAGGCGAGGAGAATAATCTTCGAGGGAGTACAATATCACATTGTCTCAAATCTCCATGGGGAATAAACTTAATTCGCAATGTGGAAAGCACTAGCATAATTTTTCGAGAATAATAGTGACCACAAGAAGCTGGCACTCAAGGATAAACTTCGAAGTATATGACACTATTCCGCAGTATCTGAGTAGGTTCACACAATGTCATGATGAACTTGGTGAGGTTGGTGTTAATGTTCCAGAATATGACTTGGTAATCCTAGCCCTTCTAGGCCTTCCCAAGCGTTGTCGTAGCTACCGATATTTCGTGAACAGGAGGGAAAAACTACCGAATTGAGAATGCTTATAGTCTGATTTGGTACAAGAGGAAATAATGTAGAGTACCAAATATGGGACTTCATATAAGGGCAAGGATGAAGAACATTTTGCATTGGTTGGAAAGGGAAAAGGGAAGAAATCTCAATCCAAACCAGAGTCCAACCAAGGGGACAAGAAGAAATATTTGTCCAAAAATAAATGCTTCCATTTTCATGAATTCAGGCACTATGCCACAAAGTGTCCAAATAAAAAGGCAATCAAGAAGACTTTAGGAGGAGTAGTAGGTGAAGCCTTGGCTTCATAGTTTGAGCTTGACTTTACCCTTATTGCATGCATGGTCAACAAAATGAGGGGGAGCGTGTAGTACTTGGACTCAGGTGCCTCATTCCACATGATAGGGTGTAGAGATTTTTTTAGTGACCTGGAGGATAAATATTTGTAGATGCACATTCAGCTGGGGGACGATGGAAGACACAATGCGATCGGGTTTGGTACAATCACCTTTAATAGGGAGTTGCCCCCCCCCTCTCAAACTCAAGTATGTCATGTTTGTTCCAAACCTAAAGAAGAACCTCATCTCTGTTGTAGCTCTGGAAGACCATGGTGATGATGTGATCTTCAACAAAGGAAAAGCATTCCCGAGACACATAGACACGAGACAAGTGAAGCAAATTGGGGTTCGTGTAAATAACATGTATAAGCTAGATGTGGATGATTGTGTTGCACTAAGCACAAAGGTAGAGAAGGTGTAGAGTTGTGACGTTGGTGAAATTTGGCACATAATACTTGGTCATTTGCATCATGGCGCCCTGAAGATTACGCAGCAAATAACCACATGCCTCCCCAAAGGAGCACTTGAGCAACAATATGTATGCAAAGGATGTACCTTGGGGAAGTACACAAAATCCACATTCCATGTTTGGGACAACAAAGCATAAGCAGTCTTAGAAAGTATCCACTCTGATGTCTGTGGAACTTTCTCGACAGCCTCCACTGCCAGGCACAAATATTTTGTCTTTTTTATTGATGACTTCTCACGAAAGTGTTGGATCTTCTTCATGTAGAAGAAAGATGAGACATTGTCCAAGTTCGTAGAATTCAAGGCACTGGTTGAGAAAGAAATCAACAAGAAGGTGAAGGCTCTTAGAAGTGATAATGGAGGTTAGTACGTGTCGAATGAATTCAAAACAAATTGTGCGAAAGAAGACATTCAGTGAGAGTTGACAGCATACCACAACCCACAGCAGAATGGGGTGGCTGAGAGAAAGAACTGTAGCATTATGGGAGCAGCGAGGGCAATGTTGCATGACCAAGGCCTACCTTTGAATTTATGTGTTGAGGCATGCAACATAATAGTCCATTTGCAAAACCAAAGTTCTCATCGGATTCTTGGTATGATTACACCAGAGGAGGCTTTCTCGTGGAGAGAGCTAAATGTGTCGCACTTTAGGATTTTTGGAGCCTCTATTTACAACCATGTATCCAAAGAATTAAGGAATAAGCTTGATATGAAAATAGAGTTGGGGTTATTTGTGGGTTATAAAGAAACTCCACATAACTATCGTGTGTACTTGTCATCCCTTAGAATGACAGTTGTGCGAAGGAGTGTAAAGTTTGATGAGGAGAAAGCAATGAAGTGATCTCTTGAGAGGGAGCTTCAAAACCCACTAGAAGAAGAGCTTTTAGCTCCAAAGGAGGAGCCTCAAGAATTTGTGGAGAAGCCACAAATTGAGGAGAAGAGAGTGGAGATAACCACTCGACCAAAACCATCTAGAGAAGGTAGAAAAAGAACCAGGGAAGCTAATAGACTTGTGTAGGATGCAAGGGAGAATGTGGGAGCTCCTTCAAATTTGCGCAGGCAGAGAAGGTCACCTTTTTGGTACACTAGCTACATGGATCTAATGATTGAGCTTATAGAGACCAATTCATCCTCTTTTGAGGAAGCAATAGAGCAACTTGTATGGGTTGGTGCAATGGTCGAGGAATACGAATCCATTGTAAAGAACAATGTTTTGCAAGTGGTCCCAAGACCAACATATAAATCAATTGTGGGTTTGAGATGGATATTAAAGGTTAAGCATGAAACAAACAAAAGCATAGAGAAGTATAAGGCCAAATTTGTGGCCAAGGGGTACTCTCAAGTTGAGGGAATTGACTATGAGGAGGCCTTTTCTCCTATAGAAAGGTACTCATCCATTATATCAATTATTGCACTAGCTTCACAGATGGGGTGGAAGATCCACCAGATGGATGTAAAAACCACATTTCTCAATGTAGTTATTAAGGAGGAGGTGTACATCGAGCCACCAAAAGGTTTGAGACATTTGATTGGGAGTCTCATGTGTGTAGACTCAAACGAGCATTGTACGGTCTCAAACAAACACCCCGTACTTAGTACACTATGATTGATAATTATCTCACTGATTTAGGCTTCACCAAAAGTGAAGAAGATGCAAACCTCTATCATATCTTGGTAGAAGTTAAATTGCTTATTATTGTTTTATATGTTGATGATTTTAATTTAACTAGTGATGAGCAACTGATCATATCTTGCAGGGACGACCTTATAAGGAAGGACATGGGTCTCATGCACTACTTCCTTGGGTTGGAACTACAACAAGGCGATGGGGAACTATTAGGTCCCTATAATACTAGTGTATCCCTCTTCTTGTTATTGTTGTGCCCTTACATTATTATTGTTATGTAGGCTCTAATAATATTATGACCCCTTGGACCCCTATATATACAAAAAAAGGTATTGTCAATTGTATCATACAAGAATTATTCATTTATGTAATGTAAAGGAGGTTTCCCCCTCAAATAGGACAATTTCTAAGTCGTTGATCTATCTATTTGCGAGTTGGTTGCATAACATTTGGTATCGGAGCTTTGGATTCCAGGGTTTCGCTTCTTCAAACACGCCATCTCGCATTTTCGCTATAATTTTTTTCTATGAGAATTCAGAAGATGAAATTTTTACCACACGGAGAATAAATATAATAAAACTTCATGTAAAAATTTCAGATCTTGGTTCGCTATATTTTCAGATATATGTGTTAAGTAAGTTAGGGTTCTTTCGGGCTCTAGAATATTGTCTCAAACAGGTGACTTGGGGAAAATCATCATAACTTTCATTTCAAGCATTAGATTTGAATTCTATAAGATGTGTTTGAAAGTGTACAGACTGTAGTTTTTATTATTATCAATTTCAGGGCCAAAGGTTGAAACAGTGACATGTGGCATCCCATACAGCTTCGCTATACTAAACTAGGCCATAATAACTCTTTCTCGTAGTATCCAATATCAAACATAATTGTGGGATTGGAAAGAAGATTCAAAGAGCTACCACAGGAAGAAATTTTAGAACTTGGAGATTCAAAATTTCAGAGTTACGATCGTTTCAAGAGCGAGCTCATAAAAGCAAGAAAAATATGTGTATTTAAAAAAAATGCATCACTTTTGTTTGAAAAATTAGTTTGAAGTGATTCAAGGGGCATAATGAAGCATAAATATCATTGTTTGATTCCAAAATGCCTTGAAACAAAAAAATGGACACGCCTAGTAAGCAACTAGATAGATATTCTATGATGCATGAAGAAGAGGAAGAAATGCAACATGATATATTAAATTTACAAGACTAAGTGCAACAAATTTTGCTCTCGCAAAACATAACATAGAATAAATTGGAAACCATGATGAATGTTAAGATAGGTTGTATAAAAAGGGATGTGGGAGTTTTGAATGATGGTTTAAGAGCATACATGGAAGCAATGATGAATGTCAAGATAGAGGGGTTGAAGGAAGGTTTGACAAGGTTGCTAGAAGAAAGGCATCCCAGTGGTGACAAGGCAATCCATGAAAATCATGATGAAGACAAAACGAATATTAATTATGATTTTAGAGACTCCAATGTGGGGTTTAAGAACCACCACATTCCAAAGGTAGATACGAGGAAGTTTGATGGCAAAGATCTGGTAACTTGGATAATACAAATGGAGCAATATTTTGATTTACATGATGTGCAACCCTCACAAAAGGTACATACTACATCTTTATATTTAGAACCCAATGAGTTTGTATGGTATAGATGCCTTTGCTCTCATAAACCACTTTACACCTGGACAATTTTACGAAGGAAATGATAGCACATTATGAAGATACAAAGAGAAACACTTTCTTTAGCCAATTGATAAATCTCAAACAAAAGGGTTCAATGGCGGAGCACATTGAAGACTCCCAAAAATTGAATATTAGTGTAAATGGTATTCCAGAGGAGTATAGGAATGATGTATTCATGGGGACTTTAAAAGATAACATCCAACATGAGGTTTGCCTTTGGGAACCCGATTCAATAGAGAAGGCATTTAGGGTGGCAAGAAAAGTTGAAAGCAAAATTATGGCAACAAGGAAGTGTACCACTCACAACTATAAAGATGGAAGTGTTGTTGCTCCTAGTATTCCACAACCTACAAGGTTGAAACCACAACAAATGGAGGAAAACATAGCAAAAGGGCTTTGTTACAATTATGATAGCAAGTACACTAAAGGTCATAAGTGTGTTGAGAATAAATTATTCTACGTAGATTGTGAAGAGGAGGAAGAAAATGAACAAAAAACATCAAAAGACGAGGATCCACACTAGGAACCAACCCTAGAGAAAGAATAAATGAATCTGACCATATCTTGTAATGCATTAGCAAAAAATTCCACTCCTCAAACTCTCAAGATAGAAGGATATGTCAAGAATCGAAAGGTAATAGTGTTGATTGATTGGGGTAGTACCCATAATTTTATTCATTGTAAGATAGCCAAGGAATTGAATTGCTTCCTATATCCAACACCAGAGTGTCAAGTGATGGTTGCAAATGGAGGAACTATAAATTTCTCTAGAAAGTGCCATAATATCAAGCTAACCATGGGGGAATGTGATCGAATATTCCAATGCTTTCCATTCCAAAGTGTGGTGATGATGTTGTACTAGGGGTCTAATGGTTACAATATTTGGGGACAATAGCTTTCAACTTTCAAGAGCTTTTTTTGAATTTTTTTTGGGAAGTAAAGGAAGTTGAATTAAGGGATATCGCAGGGAAATCAGGAAAGATAATAAGCTCTAATGGCATGAAAAATCTTCTGAAGAAAGAACAACGAGGCGTAATTGAACAATTATGCTCACTAGGGGTTCAAACATTGAAATCACATATTTATCCAGATCTCCAAAAAGTTTTGGACAATCATTCTAAGGTGTTTGTGACTCCCAAAGGCCTCCCACCTATTTTTGATCATGATCATGCGATTCACTTGATTCCAGGAAGTGTTCCTCCAAACATCAAACCTTATAGATATCCTTATGCTTAAAAGAGTGAAATTGAACGTATGGTTGCAGAAATGTTAGAGGCTGCTATCATTCAACCTAATCAAAGTTATTTCTTTGCTCCAGTAGTATTGGTGCATAAGAAGGATGGATCATGGCATATGTGTCCATATTATAGGGAGCTCAGCAAGATCACTCTTAAAGATAAATTTCCCATTCCTATCATTGATGAATTATTGTATGAATTACATGGAGAAATTTACTTCACCAAGTTGGATCTTTGTTTAAGATATCATCAAATTAGAATGAAGATTGAAGACATTTCGAAAACATCATTCAGAGCTCATGAGGATCATTATGAATTTTTGGTCATGCCTTTTGGCCTCACTAATGCACCTTCCACATTTCAAGGTTTGATGAATTCCATTTTCAAACCCTTCCTTAGAAATTATGTGTTAGCAATTTTTGATGATATACTAATCTACAACAAGTCTTGGAAGGATCATGTTCGACATGTTGACAGGGTGCTCAAACTATCAGCGGAGAAACAATTATATGAAAAAACCTCCAAATCTTTCTTTGGAGTATAGGAGGTGGAATATTTGGGTCATATTGCATCTCATGAGGGTGTTAAGGTAGACCCTAACAAAATTACATCCATGAAGTAATGGAAAATCCCCACAACCATAAAGCATATTCGAGGATTTCTCGGGTTGACAGGGTATTATTGTAAGTTTGTTAAGAATTATGGGAGAATAACGACACTTATAACATCATTACTGAAGAAAGATGCATTTTCATGGACTCCATAAGCAACAAAGGCATTTGAACATATTAAAGAAGCAATGTGTCAAGCACTGGTCTTAGCTATGCCAGACTTTACAATTTTTTTTTTTTTTTATTGTGGAATAGGATGCTTCATGGAATGGAATTGGTGTTATTTTAATGTAAGAAGGAAGACCCATTTCTTTTGAAAGTCGTCCAATCAAAGGAAAGTATTAACACAAACCTATTTATGAGAAGGAAAGGTTGGCAATACTACATGCACTAAAGCAATGGTGACCTTACTTAATGGGAGGACACTTCAAAGTAAACACAAATCATGATAGTCTTAAATAATTTTTGGAACAAATATTATCTTCAGAAGAGTAGCAAAAATGGGTGACAAAGATGTTGGGTTATGACTTTGAAATCATCTACAAAAAAGGGAATCAAAATGTTGTTGCAGATGCACTCTCAAGAAAGGATGAGGATGTGGAAGCATTGTTTTATGCCATTTCTATTATCCAACCTGAGTGGATGACAGAAGCAAGGGATGAATGGAAGGATGATGAAGAGGTATGGTCACTCATTCAAAATTTGCAGAAAGATTCGAGTACATATGATACATTTAGTTGGAAAAAATATTCATTATGGTACAAAGATCACTTATATCTTTGAAAGAATTCCCAACTCAAACAAAATATTCTTTTGGAATTGCACACCTCTCCCTTAGGAGGGCACTCGTGTTTTTTTAAAAACTTACCATAGGGTCAAGAAGGATTTTTTTTGGGATGGCCTTAAATCTGATATTCATAAATTTGCGGCAGAATTTTTGGTTTGCCAACAAAATAAAGTTGATACAGTTAAGACCCCAGGTCTGCTACAACCTCTATAAATTCCAAATCAGCGTTGGGAGGAGGTACCAATGGATTTTATCACAGGTTTACCTAAGTATGAAAGAAAGAGTGTCATCATGGTGGTAGTTGATACCAAGTATGCAAACTTTTGTGAATTATCTCATCCTTTTAAAGCCAACACAGCAGCTACTGCATTTATGGAAACAATTCAAAAGCTTCGTGGAAATCCAAATATTATAGTAAATGATAAAGATCCCATTTTCACGGAATTTTTTTTGGACAAAATTATTTTCTTGTCTTGGTACACAATTAACTCATAGCTCATCTAATCATCCTCAATTTGATGAGAAAACTGAGATAGTGAACAAATGTTTGAAAGGATATCTTCGTTTCTTTGTATCTGACAAACAAACACAATGGGTCAAGTGGTTACCTCTAGTTGGATGGTGGTATAACACTTCCTTCCATATTTTAGCAAAAATGACCCCATTTATGGCATTTTATGGATATCATCCACCATCCATCACATCATCTTTAAGAGAAATTTATAAGGTTCAAGCAATGGAAGATCACATCAAGCATCAACAACAAGTTCTCCAACTCTTAATTGATAACCTCACTCTGGTGCAAAATCGAATGAAACAACAGGAAGATCAACATCGCAATGAAAGAAGTTTTGATGTAGGTGATTGGGTATTTTTACAGTTACAACCATACAAACAAATTTCTCTCAAGAAAGCTAAGAAGGATACTAATTTATCACCCAAGTACTACGGTCCTTACAACGTGTTGCAAAAGATTGGTACTATGGCATACAAATTGGAGCTGCTTGCATCCTCCCAATTACACCCAATTTTACATGTTTCATGCTTAAATAAGGTTATAGGTGACAAGCTTCCAATTCAAATAGCGTTTCCAAAACTTGACGAAGAAGGAAAAATCATATTTGTGCCTGAAGTAGTCTCGAAAACAAGAACCATACAACTACGAAATCGATCAATTTCAGAGTATCTAATTAAGTGGAAGAACTTACTCCTTGTAGATTCCATATGGGAGGATGAGAATTTTATACAGAAGCATCCAGAACTACTCAAGCATTGAGGAAAACACTTTTTTGAAGGAGAGGGGCATGTTAGGTCCCTATAATACTAGTGTATCCCCCTTATTGTTATTGTTGTGCCCATGTAGCCCCCATATTGTTATTGTTGTGCCCCATATAAGCCCAATATTGTTATTGTTGTACCCTTACATTATTATTTTTATGTAGGCTCTGATTATATTGTGACCCCTTGGACCCTTATACATACAAAGGAGGTCTTTTCATTTGTATCATCAAAGAATTGTTCATTTTTGTAATGTAAAAGAGGTTTCCCCCTCGAAGAGGATAATTTTTAAGTTGTTGATCTATCTGTTTGTGAGCTGGTTGCGTAACAGTAATTGTTTATCTCTCAAGGAAAGTATGCAAATGAGATACTACAGAGATTCCATATGGAGAGTTGTAAACCCATGGAGACACCTCTAGCAACCAACTGGAGGAAGGAGGATGCCACTTCATGTGAAGAAGTGGATGATACCATTTATCAGAAACTAGTGGGAAATATGTGCTATGCAATCAAATAGCTAAGGCAAGCTATGGTTAGGGCAACCAAATTATTTTGGAAGGCAATTAAGCATGTTTTATGGTACCTCAGAGGCACAATCCAATTTGGACTATGGTATAGATGGAAAGAGGGAGTGAAGCTATGTGGCTTCACAGATGCAAATTGAGCGGGGAGTATATCAGACTAGAAGATTACATCGGGTGGAATTTTCAGTTTAGGTCCACAACTATTTCCTGGTAGAACAGGAAGCAAATATCTATGGCACTCAGCTCATTAGAAGCAAAATACATAGCTGCAAGTCAAGCAACATGTGAGGCAATTTGGATGAGAAAGATACGTGCTGGGTTGTTTGGTCAGATGCTGGATCCAACTATGATCTACTGTGATAATCAAAGTTGCATCAAGCTCTCTGAGAATCTTGTTTTTCACGTTCGATCCAAGCATATGCATATATATATATATATATATATATAATATATATATATATATATATTATATATATATATATATATATATTTATATATATATATATATTGGTATTCCATTACGAGACTATGTGTAGAGGTGGATAATGTTACTACACTACATTTTGATAGAGGAACAAGATGTTAACATTTTGACAAAGTTTTTTTCAAGAGGGAAGTTTGAGTTCCACATGTGTAGGATATGGGTGGTTGATAATACCTTTCTTGTTGAGAGGGAGTGTTGAAAAATGCTACAATAAATTCTCAATTTGATTTTGCCTTGATTAAATTGAGAAAATTTGAATTTCCACATCAGCAGACAATTTGGATGTGATTAACTTGTGTGACATGGCTTGTGTCGCCTAGTTTACTTAGTAAATTCGAGTTGGAGGAGCTAGAGTTCAATTAAGCATGTGTGATTGCTAATGTGATTATTAATTTGTAGAAATCAAGGTCAGTTATCTCAAGTTGTTTTCAGTTAAACTAGTTCCAACTGTTGGAGGAACTAGTGGAAGGGCAGTTGTGCAATGGGACTTCAACCAAACTCAGTGATCATCTAGTTAACTGATCACTCAACCCAAAATAGCTAGTGCATGTAGAAAATTTGAGTTCCCCAACTGTGGTGGAGATTCTGAGGCAGTGTAACATTAGTTGTAGACTAGTATTGAGTGTATAGGTGTTGCATGTAGTCAAATGATCAACCTTGGGAATTATGCAATCAATTTAGGAGTAATTCCTAAATAATAGGGGCCTAATTTCTGAAGGAATTGCACAAGGAAATAGGGGCTCAAGCAGAGGAAAAGATTGACTAAGTCCGTGTCAGAGCTTCTCAATGAGCAAAGAGATAGGTTATTCACTTGCAAGTTGTGCTCAATTGAGCAAAGCAATTGTAATACATCTCTATTCATCATATTAATGTAAGCATACATTGGGGGTTTTAACAAATTTCTTTCCCCAATAAAAATATTGTGTGCATGCGTGCTATTTTTTATTGCATGTTTAATATAATTGTTCTAAATTGTGAACTAACTTCCGTAGAGCAATAGAGTAGTTTTGTGTCTTGTGATTTTGATTAAAGCGTCACGAGCAGTTGTAAATATACACCATAATTTCTACATGCTCATGCTTGGGTGCGTGAACCATGATTTTCCCCAAGACCTACGACATGTCATATCTAAATTATTTGCATTTATACGTTGGATCGCATCAATGGATATTCATATGGCTAGCATTCCATGGTGGCATCAAGAGATAGTTGAGATCGTTTGTATGTTTGAGAAGGAATTGTCGGCGAGTTTCATGGACTTGCAGGTTCATCTTGTAATTCACCTAGTAGATGAGGTTGAATTATTTGGGGTGGTTTATTGTCATTGGATGTTCTTCTTATAGAAGTACATGAAGCAATTGAAAGGTTTTGTTCCACAAAGGGAAAAACTTGAGGGTTCTATGGCAGAAGGGTATATATTGTATGAGCCTTTCTATTATGCCAGTGAGTACATCAAGTAGATCGACAACACACCAAGTGAAACGATTTGGGATGATGAAAGGGATGAAGACAAAATAGAAGGGGAGCTTCTATAATTGAATGGAAAAAAGCACATGATAATGAGTAAGTGGCTTATCATTTTCCAAATTTATACATAGTAACTATTCACACTGAACTTCATATTAATTCATATTTTTATCTCATATGTACTATATATGTTGGTTTGATTTCATCAGCGAATTCAGAATTTTTTTTTTCCACTGGAAAAATCTGTAACTTTCATTTTGATTTGAAAATTACATATTGATATCGCTATGCATCTGCTTGAGGTCACTGTATAACAGTGTGCCTGTTTGCTTCAAAAAATAAGTAGGTTCAATTCAGACTTTAGATGTTCCACGCAGGGTCATCTTCCATTTTGCAATGATTTACAAAAAAGCCTTATTGGCTCTCTTGCTATTCTATATGTATCTTGGTATTTACATAAATATTGTTTATCATTTTGAACAAAAAGTTTCATATAGTTATTGCTCTGGTGCGTGCTGGTATCTCGAATCTATGTATGGACGATGGTAATATTTGTATTCCTGTTGTCCCTGTACCTCTGTAATCTCCCATACTCCTCTGTCCATCATCGTGGCCTCCTTGGATAATTTGTCAGCACTCTCGTTATGTTCCCTGTAGATGTGCGAACATGAGATGTTGTTAAATGCAACTTTGAATTCAAGAATCTCATGCAATATAATGCTGAGTGTGTGAATGTGACAATTTGAAATGTTGTTGAACCAGTTAATGATGGTTTTTGAATCCCCAAATATGTTTATGCAAGTAATATGATGGCTCATTGCGAAGTGAAGAAGGTGTCTGAGGGTAATAAGCTCAGCAAAATTATTAGATCCTGTGCCCAATCCTGCTTTAATTCTGTAATAATGCTGATTTGATTTATGAATGATGATGCCGCCTCCACAGCTCTGCTGGTTTGCTGCTCCGTCAAAAAACGCCCACGGGGTAGATTGATCTATGCGGGGGGGGGCGAATGGGGGCGGCGAACATGCGCTGGTGGAGGTTCGGGCAATTCATTATATGCCGCAATGATACTAGCCCTCAACAGATTCCCATGAGCGGGTCGGTCTTGGAATACGATCTGGTTTCTCGCCTTCCATATGTGCCAAGTTACTATGGCAGGGAGGCTCATCAGTTTTGTTCCCTTGTGTCGCGCTGTCCATTGTGTCCAAGCCTCAGTAATATTTTGTCCTGCCCAGGTCCCATTGTATGCAATGGTATTTTTAATATCAGCCCACAATTCTAGTGCTACCCTGCAATGTAGGAACAGATGTTCTGTAGTTTCAGTCGCTGATTTGCATATTGCACACCAGGTAGGGCCATGATGTGCTCTTCGCTGTAGATTTTCTCCGGTGGGTACCTTGTTTCTAAGTACACACCAGAAGAAGAGCTTGGATCTCGGGGATGTGGTTAACTTCCATAAGTTGTGCCACCAATCAAGCAGTACTTCCGGTTTTTTGTGGCTGATGAGAAGGGTATATCCTGCCTTCGGAGTATAAAACCCGAATTCCGACTGACTCCAAATGAGTTCGTCCTGCCCCTCAGTGATTCTTATGTGCGATTCCATCAGAGCCTCCATGTATGATCCCCATGATTGATGCCATTGTGGTGGGAGATTCAGTTGTTGAGCAGTTCTCCAAGCCTGATGGAAAATATCAGAGGCTTCTTGGTCGGCTATATGAGCAATTGCCTTAATGTTTTGAGCGAATAAATAGTCGACTAACTCTCGTGGCAGTTGATGTCTTCCTCCGCTGCCTGCCCATGGGTCAATGCCGATCCTAGCTTGTGTCCCGTCCCTGATCCTCCAGGCCAAATTATCTCTGATCATGGGCATTGAATGTAGAATGGCCTTCCAAATAGATGATACCTCGGTACCGTTCCAGTTAGGAAGCCTAATCCAGTCCATTATGCTGAGGGGCCATATGTATTTATGGTAAGAGAGACGAGTCCATAGATTTTGGCTAGTTAGCAGAGCCCAACTCATCTTTGCAGCCAGTGCTTGTGCAAAAAGTGGGAGTTCTTTGAGCCCCCATCCTCCCCACTTCTTTGGGAGTGCAATCTTCTACCAGCCTATCCATGCAAATATTCGCTTGTCTTGACTGCCTGCCCACAGATATCGATTACAGATTTGCTGAAGTCGAGCCAGTGTATGTCTGGGGATCCATGCAAGAGCCATCCAGAATACCGGGGTGGCCTCCAGCACTGATTTGATGAGAATCAGCCTGCCAGCCCTGGATATGTATCTATAGCTCCGGCATGAGAGTCACTTTTCCAATTTGGATACCAGCCAAGTCCAGTCAGCGATCCTTTGGCATGTGGGTTTTAACCAGAAGCCTAGATATTTGAGACCCCTGTCTATTGGGTGAATGCTGAAGGGGAAAGCCTGTAGGGCATGTTGTGCTTCATTGACCGATGTGCGGGTCATTGTTATAGTAGATTTTTCTCTATTAACCTGCATTCCTGTGGCTTGCGAGAAGAGCTCAAGAATGTGAGAGAAAGTCGAAGAGTCTCTCATGCTTCCATCCAGTAGAATGAGGACATCATCCACAAACAACAGATGAGTGAGGTAGCATTCTTCGGTGATCTTGAGGCCCTTGAGAGTCCCTTCCCTTGTGGCTGATATGATTAGGCGGCTCAGTCCTTCCATGACCAGGAGAAACAATAGAGGAGAAAGGGGGCAGCCCTGTCGCAGTCCCCTTTCAGAGTGAAAGAAATGAGAGGCTGACCCATTGATCAGGATGCTGAAGGTAGGGGATGTGATACAGGCCATTATCCAGTTGATGAATGGGATTGGGAATCCCAGATGGATGAGGATCATTTTAATGTACAGCTAGCTGACCCTGTCAAAGGCTTTTGAGAGATCAATTTTCAGGAGAGTGCTCTTGAGATGTTTGGTCCAGATGGAGTGCAGGGCCTCCTGGGCAGACCCAATGGCTTCATGAATCTGCCTGTCCTCGAGGAAAGCGAATTGATGGGGGGCAATATGATTGGATAGGATGGGCTTGAGCCTATTGGCAATGATTTTTGATATGATCTTGTAGAGTACATTACAGAGAGAGATGGGGCGGAAATCATCGAAGGATGATGGAGTGTCCGTCTTGGGGATAAGGGCAATGAAAGTAGAGTTTATAGCATGGTATAAGGACCCCGAAGTCCTGCATTCCTCAATCACACCAAGCAGATCCTGTCCCATCTGTTCAAAGAATGCAAGATAAAATTCAATAGTCCATCCGTCAGGTCCAGGGCTCTTGTCTTTTTTGAAACATTTGAGGGTGCTTTCCAATTCTTCCATGGTAACCGGGTTCATGAGATCAGCCGAGTCTTCCTCATTTACAAATCTCGGAAAATGTGAGGCCACCTCTATGATTTCAGCCAAATTTGCCCCTGGAGGGTTTCTGAAAAGGCCTCGAAAGTGTGAAGTACCCAGCCGGGAGAGTTTGTTGAAAGTATCAGCCAAGCCCCCATCTGGTTGGGGTAGGCTCCATATTGTATTGGCCACTTTCCTTCCTTTTGCAAAGTTGTGGAAGAATCTTGAGTTTTCATCCCCAGCTTTTAACCAAATAGCTCTGTTGCGAAGCCTGAGGGATTCCTCTTTTTGTCTAAGTAATGTAGCCCTCTGATTTTCAAGATCAATCAAATGGGTCTTTTCTATTGCCGAGCTGAATCCAAGGTTCCTATCGTCAAGCAGGGAACTTAGTTCTTCCTCAACAGATGAGAGCTGGGCCGAATCCCTTTTGTTCTTCTCCTTGGCCCAGTTTATGACAATATGTTTAAGCTCTGTGAGATTCTTACAGAATCCTCTGGCCAGTGATGCCTCCCTATTGATAGGGTAAGTCTTCCAAAACTGAGATACCAACTTGATGAAGTCTTGGTCTTGGAGCCATATATGATTGAATTTGAAAGGTGCCTTTGGTTTGGGTTGTGGTCCAAGGATCTCCAGGAATATGGGGGAATGGTCCGATAATCCCCGGATCCTACCCATTGTTTAAAGTGGTGAAGTTCCTGGATCAGAGGTCCCTTCAGAAGGAATCTGTCAAGTCTACGAGCCAATGCAGCATCACCCACTCTCCTGTTCCTCCATGTAGGCACGAGCTTTTGCATGGGGACATCCACAAAGTCAGCTTGTTCTAGAGCATTCCTCATAAAGTCAGTGATTGTGTCCACCTGTGCCATTGAGCCCCAAGATTCACGGTACCCCATTGAAAAATTCAGATCTCCTCCCAGGATGGTATGGCTCGCAGTCATAAGGGATAGGCTTAACAGACGATTCCAGAAGGGCTCTCTGTGCTGACATGGTCCGTATACATTCACGATACGGAATGCCACTCCCAGATCTGCAGAAAATATACCCGCCCCTAAGAAACCATGTCACCCCCAGGATGAATCAATTCTAATAGTCGTGGGGTTGTATCCAAGTGCCAGCCCCCCAGATCGTCCCGAGGCGTCTGAGGCCAAGAATTTCTAGCGAGGAGCCAAGGTGTTTAAGCATTGAGCGGTGTTAGTAGCAGGACCCAGTGTTTCTTGGAGGAGAATGATGTCGGGTAACTCAGACTCAAAAATTCTCTAGATGGCTAGTTTTTTGGGTTCACTGGCCAAACCCCTGCAGTTAAATGATAGGCACTTCATGGAGGACCGCTCCGCGGGGTGGGCGCTGCTCTAAGGACCCCTTCAATGGTAGACTGCCTGCCAGATGCGACCTCCGCACCGGCTCTCCAGATGGCTTTTGAGAGATCAGATTTTCTACCCCTAGAGGCTTGATGCCCCATACTCAGGGGGATAATGCCCAAACCCCCGCAGGTTCCCGTAATCAGAGGACGAGGTCGAAGGGAGTATGGGTGAGATGACTGCGAGGAGGAAGATAATGATGGAGAGGAGGGGATTTTGGGAACGGATGGGGGGGCGGTGGAGTCACATAGAAGAGGAGATGACAGGGGGCAATGAGCCATAGTGCATGATGCAGATGCAGATGGAAATGCAGAAGAGCATTCAAAAGATAAAGAGATAGGGGTGTGACCAGTACCCGATGTCTGTGCTGCCGCCGCGGCTGCCCTTGCTCTTGTCAAGGGAGGTGATGATGGTCTCTGCCCCTTCCGCCCTGTCTTCGCCGGCGAGTCCTGTGCAGGAGCCGCTCCTTGAGCTATGCAAATAATGATCGGAGTTGTCTCCCGTGTGGCCGAGGGCGAAATTTTGGGAGATTCTTCAGGTCCTTTGATTTGTGGGCAATCCTTTGCTAAATGCCCCACTTGATGACAGTGGTAGCATCAGAATGGAACGCCCTCGTAGTTGAGTAATTGAATCCTGCTGTAATTCCCCCATTTAAGAGTAATCTTCTTTTCTAACCCTTCCCGTGTGTCCAGGTGAACCAGGACCCGAGCTAGGGTTCTCTGCTTGGATTCAATGTACGACCGATCATGATCCAGATACGTGCCCAGTGCATTCCCAATTTCTTGAAGTGCCTCCTCGCTCCAGTATTGTAAAGGGAGTCCGGGCAATCGAACCCACAGTGGACTAGCCCCGATCTGTTCGCGCTCAGGGTCGAAGAGGGGGCTCCATCGCTTGAGCAATACTGGTGCAGTTTCGATGTGCCAATATTTGCAAGGACTAAGTCAATGTAGTCCTCTTTAGTGAAGTGAAGGGAAAACCAACCATGCGGAAGAATATGAACCTCTGGGAGATCCTTGAGCAGGCTACCCCAAATCTCCTCCACCCATTTGGTTAGTCTGTTCACCGTGTAAGTGCGTCCCCTCACATGTCCCACCAAAACCGATCAGGCCATGAGCGCCTCTCCCCCGAAATCTGTTGGATCGCCAAACGAGACCGTGATCTCTTTGTCTGTCGCCTTGATGCACCTTGTCTTCCTTTTCTTTGTGCGAGGGACAGAGGGATGGTCAACAAAGGGGCTGGAGGCACCTTCGGGAGGAGAGGGTTTGGCGGGCTTCACGCTTACAGCAGGGGTACTGAAACATCCGGAGGGTCGAATCCCTGAGGAAGGGGAGGTAAGCGGAGCCATGTCTTGAGAGACCACAGTCGGAGGCGGGTTACCCTGGGGGAGGAAAGCGTGATCAAATGACAAAACCTGAGGGGAAAGTGAAGCCAGTAGCTGTTTCGTGCCGGGAGATAATGGAGGGGCTTCCAAACCGGAAGAGAAACCCGGGAACGCTGCTGGGGGAGGGCGGTTAGGGTTAGGGCTAGGGTTTGTGTTTGCTGATGAGAGGACCGGGGAACTGAGAGCCGGAATGGAATGTGCGGCTGAAACCGAGGCAGCGAAGTAGGGAATGTCGAAGATGATGCGGTCCTCTAACGGATCCGCAGAATAATCCACAAGCTCCTCCATGTGGCCTTCCATTCTGCCAACAGTTGCGCGGTGAACAGTAAGGAGACGGCGACAGTAATTTCGTGAGGTCGGTGGAAAGATGGATGGGGACCGACAAACCGTGACTATTGTCCGCAGTAAACTTCAGATAGGTGCCTATCTTAAACCTACGCGCGCCTACGGCTCCTGCAACCCTCGAAATGTCTTCATCCTCGCTCCTCCTGAATTCCCTTTGGTATCCAGCGAATTCAGAAATTGAAGCCATCAACAATTTCATTCTTTACAATATGGAAGCGACACGACTGTGGGGTGCATTTTATGAGCAGAAGAGGAGGAAATGGGACAGTGACAAGAAAGAATTCAAACAGTTGAATGGTAGAAGCATGCCTTATCTTGATCATTTAAAAGAAAATATGCCAATGACATGCCCTAACAGTTGGGTTGTTGATTGAGTAAGAGAAAAATACGATGTATCTGGTTGTTACCTACATGCTGAAGATGATAAGCTAAACATAGGGATTGGTTGCAATAACTCGATAATAATCTATTTTTTTTACATTTTTAACTTCATAATGCACCTTTTATTTGTAACATATATGTTTTATATTTTTAATTATGTTCAGTTATTAGACACATGACGTTGTGCTTTTTTTACTTTTTTATAGGTACATTTTCTCCCATCTATGTGGGCATATGGACATCATTTTTGCACAGAGGATGCCGCTGATGGATGCATGCCACAAGACTGTGGAGTGGAAGTCAAGTTCGACCAATATAGTTGTGCTAGCCATTACGATCAAAACCTAATATATGGGACGTTAGATTACGTTGGAAAGCTATACGAGATCATTCAAGTGGACTTCTCT
This sequence comes from Pinus taeda, assembly GCA_000404065.3. NCBI lineage: Eukaryota > Viridiplantae > Streptophyta > Pinopsida > Pinales > Pinaceae > Pinus > Pinus taeda. The sequence continues at coordinate 64,943 of APFE030829470.1, read as the reverse complement.
TCATTCCAATGTGTTATTTTTAGGTGCAAGTGGTGGGACATATTTGATTAGAATAATGTAACGGAAGATTGCGATAGTGGGTTGATATCTATCAACTCTAGAAAAATGTGGCATGAAGCTATAGAGCCTTATGTTTTCCCCAAACGCTGTAGCCAAGTGTTTTTTTACCTAGATGTGTTGGATAGGGATTTGTGGTTCATATAAGACCCGACTCTAGATCAAAACATATTTTTGAGAATGACAACGTTATCATGCCAAGGAGGAAGATAATCAGAGTGATGACAAGAAAGAGTGATATGTACTTGTGTTATTTCATCATTTATACTATTGCTGTATGTTTTTGTGTTCTTTAATTCGCTAATTATATGTTGTTGTTTGTTTGTTTGTTTGTTTGTTTGTTTGTTTGTTTGTTTGTTTTTTTTTTTTTTAATCGTCTTGTTAGCATTTTATATAATTAGTAAGATTCATAAACATTTTTACATGTTTGTTTGCAGTGGAAATATTTTACACTTAAAACTAAGTATTTCTAATTGTGTAATTTACAATTCAGAAATTAAAATTTTAACATATTTGTTTAATGTGTTTAAATTTGATTTACAGTAGACCTCTTCTATAAGCTTTAGATAGACATCGGGATGGATCAAAAGATTGTAATTCCAAGCATGAGTTGTCAATTTATAACTATATTTTATTAAGATATAAATCTAAATATACTCATATTATCTCTTAGAAATGATATTGTGAGTATCATGTAGTGATAAATCCATGAGGACTTGAACAATGAAAAAAATGTGTATTGATATGTAAGATTAAATTCTTGACATGAGAGGTAAAGTCATGTTTACTATATTTAAATTCCAATTCTTACAACGTTATATAAACAAAAAGGAGGTCTTATGCATGTATAAAATGTTGATTACATCTTTTTATGAACTATAAGAGAAACAAATGGGCTTACATGGATGCATGATGGGTTTTAATTTTATCTTCATGGATATTGGAAGAGTTTTGACTTTTCTTTTCAATTATAATTATAAATAAAAGTTGAATTAATAAATATTGTATGGCTAACAATTAAATGATAAATAATGTGCTCGTGATTAAGAGGCATTTGTTTGACTTTCTAATAGACTTGGTGATGCATTTTTCTTTCCTATTTAGATTATGTAAATAAATATATATTTTTATGTATTTATAAGTAAATTATTTAATGTAGACATGTCTTTATCATTCTGAATATGATGTAATATTAAGTAGGAGAAATTCAAAACATGAATTTCGGTGACTATCTCGTAATAAGTAAGTGGATCAAAAGATTGTAATTCAAAGCATGAGTTATCAATTTATAACTATATTTTATTAAGATATCAATCTAAATATACTCATATTATCTCCTTTCTCAAATGACATTGTGAGTGTCAATCTAAAATAACTCACAAAGTGATAGAAAATGGAGAAAGGAAACCATATTTGTGTTATATGTGTACTAAAAGGCCTACTATAACCATCTTCAAAGTTTTTTGATATAGTGAAATAACCTCCCTTATTTTCAATATGCAACATATCTCCATAAATATAAATGCAATTTAAAACATGTTGTACAATATCTATGATAATAAGGATTCAAGGTCACAATCCCTCTCAAATAGGAAAATGAGAAGAATATAACCAAAATGATAAAATAGTGAATTTAGAAACAACATTGAAGTTTTATTCTAGATTTAGATACTTATTGGTTTATTAATCATTTCAATTTTTTTTTTCTTCTTCTTGTTTATTTCAAAATCAATATAAATCATGTAGTAATAAATCTATGAGGACTTTAACAATGGAAAAATTGTGTATTAATATGTAAGATTAAATTCTTGACATGAGAGGTAAAGTCGTGTTTACTATATTTAAAATCTAGTTCTTGCAACATTATGTAAACTAAAAGGAGGTCTTATGCATGTATAAAACGTTGATTACATCTTTTTATGGACCATAAGAGAAACAAATGGGCTTACATGGATGCATGAGAGGTTTTAATTTTTTCTTCATGGGTAATGGAAGAGTTTTGATTTTTCTTTTCAATGGTAACTATAAATAAAAGTTGAATTAATAGATATTTTATGGCTAAGAATTAAATGATAAATAATGTGATGGTGACTAAGAAGCATTTGTTTGACTTTCTAATAGACTTGGTGATGCTTTTTTCTTTTTTATTTAGATTATGTAAAATAAATATCTATTTTTATGTATTTATAAGTAAATTATTTAAAATATACATGTCTTTATCATTGTGAACATGATGTAATATTAGCTAGGAGAAATGTGAAAACATGAATTTTAGTGACTATCTAATGATAAGTATGTGGGAAAAATAATATTTCTTGCGATGTTCATTAAGAAACAATCAAATATATTATTTGTCAAAAGATTAAATCTAATATAGTATGATTTTTTGTATTATTTAACTCATATTTATTATTAAAAAAGATAAATTTAAACCACAATAGCAAATAATAAACAAAAATAACACCAAAATGATGCATATGTCAAAAGATTTAATCTCTTTTAGTGATTGATAAATATGTGATTAAGATGAATCTATAGTGGTTTTCAATCTCTATATGTAGATCGACCATAGTGCAAATTTTCGTTGTTTAAATTGTATTTTTGAACAATTTATTATTATTATTATTATTATTATTATTATTTTAAATTAAAAACTAAATGAGTTACACATTTTTGTCTTATTAAGAACTAACTAAAATATTTTACCTTTAATTATTTTTTCCTTGTGAGTATTTGAAATGTTTTACTAACTAGGTTAGAATGCGTATGAATGAACTATCTAAGCAAAAGAAAAAATATTTATGGTAATATAATTTCAATCATACCAAACTTTGTAATTTATAAAAAATATTTGCATTTTTTTTAAATAAGTAATTTTGCATGTAATTTCATATATAAAATTTTGATATAAGTTCACCGATACATAATCTATAATAAATATTATTTAATAAAAATAAGCATCATGATGTTAGCCATCTAACAAACATAAACATCTTCTAAGATACACATTCAAATTCACTATCATCATCTAATTATATACACTTCTAGCACATCTAAATGTCATTAGCTAGCACACAAATCTAATAATCTAATCGGGCATCATCATCATTATCACATCTAACAAAACACAAGAATTGTAATATAACATCATCACCACACACATCCTCAAATTAATATACATCTCATATCAAATAACTACTATCACATACACATCTATCTGCAAGCACATTTAATGAACATATCTAATATGACCTAACAATATACACATCAACACCAACATATAAATTAAGTACATAAACACGAATAAAAAGTTTCAATACACACACACACACACACATAAACAAGTCAAACAGTTGCATCAAGTCAAATAACTACTATTTAATATCTGATACAACATACATAGTAGTGCCAACCTAGTTTGTAGTAGAAGATGATGGATGGTCAAGTACTACCTCAACAGTCGAACTATTAGGTGGAGGAGAAGGTGGCTAGTTTGCTCTCTTAAGAGAAACATGAGGAACCTTCGCCTGTACTAAGACGCAATCATCAAGCAAATGATGAGGAGGCATATTACTAGAAGGATCACCGACACCCTGACCATGATTTGATGGGGTAGTAGTACCAAAAGCACGATCACCACCCTTAACATCATGATCCTACGGGCTAGCACTGCATGAAGACTCATGTGACATATCTTTTGCATTCCCTACATCCCTCCTCGTTGCCAGTAGCATGGTAGCTCCGACGATATGACACATAAGTCGTCATATCGCGCATAGAGTCCCTCAAGAACTCCAATATCCTAGGACCTGCCTTGATGTCTCAAGCCCCCGCAAGGCAGACTCACTTCTTAACCAAAAGTTTAGACAATCGGTCGTAGTAGTCCATTTTAAATTTGAGACCATCCCTATAGGCTCGGATGCCCATGTCCCTTTGCATATGAGGATTTTCCTCACCCTCTTAGGCCTTGCCTATCTCTGCATCTGATCCCTTCAATGGGAGAGCAGTCATGTCCCCGATGAATGTGCTAATGTATACAAAATATATAGTACACAACAATAATTAGACAATTTCATTAAACAGTTTAATGAAACAAGTTAAAGAACATGCTAAAATTAGTTTTATTCTAATTAATTAAGACAATAAAATGAAACTAGATTAATTGAAAGAAAACACTAATATTACCTCTATCATATGCAGGCTCCTCTAGTGTGAAGAGGATGTTGGGACATTGTCTCCAAGCCATCCTTGCGTATGGACACGACATCAAGCTAAACATGTGGTCATCCGCATTGGCTAGTAGCGCCAATGCCTCGGCAGAAATCCTGACTGATGCTCTGGCAGGCCCCTCTTAGGCACCATCTGGCCCTACATGTGCATCCACACCTTAGTCATCAACCTAGGATGGTGACGGTCAAATGTAGGCCTCTTCGATAGAAACCTCTCAAAAAATAAACAAAAAAGCTCTGAAGCAAAAGGGAATTTTGAATTCCCATGTATCATCACACGTCATCTATCTAAAGACATCCAAAACTGCCTCAAAAAAATGGTAGACCATCTGATACATCATGGCGCTTGCATCAAAGAATTGACATAAAACAAAAGAAGGAAACTAATGCGATGCCCATCACTAGTATAGTTTGCAATGGTGGTCACTAATAGTGAGAGGCACCTAACCTCCCGTGCAACAAAAGAAGCAATTTGTAGTTGTCCACCACGCACCTGAAAATCTACTAGATGAACTACATGACCCCCAAAATATCTCTGAGAGTAGAAAAGTTGAATCTCTACTGCAACCCCATGGGGGACATCAAGGAACTCAGAAAAATACTTCCCTCTCGTGGATAGGCCAGTGACAAAATATATGTCCTCTTGAAAGGGCCTATACCGCATGTCAAGACTGACACAGAAAGACTGTTGGTGGACATTCCACCGATGAATCAATTGTGCCAACAAGCCAAAGTGTGTCTTCAGAAATGCAGTCTTCTCATAGTACTTGAGGAGGCCTACATTCCCCAAGAGCACTCAAGTCACGATGCTAATAGGGTGAGAGTATAAATCCATTTCCCTCTCTCATGCCTCCCATGGTCAGACCACATTGTATCGGTCTGCCATTTACTCCTGCTCCTACTGTTGCTCCCTCTGTTGACGTCTCTGCTCTATATATATATATATATATGATGTTTTATGTATGAGGTTGATGTATTTTATATGTCAATCACGTAGCAGAGACGTCAACAGAGGGAGCAACAGTAGGAGCAGGAGTAAATGGCAGACCGATACAATGTATATATTTGAAGCCCCAAGGGTTAGCTCAATTGGTCAAATAAGTGCCTCTCCATTCGGGAGGTCACAGGGCCAATTCTGCCTAAAGCCCTTAGGGTTAGGCATAACTATTGGCCGTGGGGCTTGATACCCTTGATTAAGCTCAGATATTTCCATGGATGTAGCGGCCACCCAGTGACCGTGGGTGTCCGCGAACCACACGTGAAAAAAAAACTTAATATTTTTTTTTTTTATTAAATGAAAAATGTGTTTATAAATATGAACACATAAATTTCAATTATAAAGAAAAAAACATCCTCGGTGCACCCAAAAAATAGTAATGCATCAACTCCGGTGCGCTATCAAACAGAACAACACCGGCAACAGTGCGATGATACATATGATGCACTGATTTTGGTTTGAATACATACATTTTCAATACGGTGCATTGAGACAACCTTACACCCCAGTACATACATATAACATTTTCGCACCGGTATTGAATATTCAGGTTTTTGAACGCACTGAGCTATATTTTTTTTAATATTTTGTGTGGTGCATTTGGTAAATATAAACGCACCAAGTCTAACCTAAAAATGTACGCACCAATGTACAATTTATAACTTTTCTCGGTGTGTTGTAATTTACGAAACACATTGACAACACCACTATGTGTTATGTTCACACATGAAATTGCGGTGCACCGTTATGTTCACACATGAAATTGCGGTGCACCCTGTAAATTTACAGGGTGCACCACTATCAGGGTGAGTCGAACCTGTTGAACACACTGCTTAAGAAAAAAATAAAAAACAATGGATTTTTTGACCTATTTTGAAATTCTAATATGCTAAAAATTTAAATTAGAGAGAAACATAGACATTACCTAGACATTTGGTCGTTGAGGAGGCATAACTGACATGTAAATGAGAAAAACAAATTTCACCACTCTTTTAGAAAATTGGAAAGCCACGCACTTAGCATGGTACAGAAGGATGGTGAGCAAGAGAAGCATGGACGACAGGGCGCTTGTGTGAGGCAAGAGTCGCACCAATGCTTCAGAGCTCTACAACACTCCAAATGGTAAAAATGAAATTTACGACTGATATGTTTTTTTTAAACCCTATTTTGGTGCGTTATTATTAAAACACATGTTTGTACTATTTCCAAGAGCAAAGTGTTTAGTTTTATTATTTTATTTTATTTTTATTTATTGTTATTATTATTATTATTACTTTAAACACTGTAGCAATGCTCTTGTTAAGCAGCATTAGGGCATTTTAATACATGAACCGCACTAGTGCTTTGTGGGAATATAACACCACATTTTTTCTTTTTAAATTAAAAACCCTACAACGACACTCTTGTTAAGGTGTATCGAGACGTTTTAATACATGAACTACACCGATACTTTTTGGGAATATAGCACCACATTTAAAAATAAGTAAAAAAACCCCCTAGTAGTGTTCTTTGTAAAACGGACCGAGGCATTTTAATACATGAACAACACTGGTGCTTCATGGTAATATAACACCGCATTGTTTTTTAAATTAAAAACCCTATAACAATTCTGTTTTTAAGTACAAACTGGGGTGTTTTAAGACAAGAACAACACTGATGCTTCGAGTGGATATAGCACCGATATGGTGAAAAGAATTTTAGGACCGACATTTTTTAAATTTAACCTTTGTCTGGTGGTATCGAGTAGTGTAAGCATCAGTGCACTATATATAGGTGGCACACCATTGTTTTAAACAATGCTTCCATGGTGTGCTATACTATGTATGCACCAGGGCATTAGCATATTGGTTTAGCACCTGGTTGTCGTCACAATATAGCACTGGACTGGGAAAATGAATTTTACGAATGACATTATTGTAAATTTAACCCTTTTCCGGTGCTATCGAGTAGTATACGCATCAGTGCACTTTTTTTTATTGATGCACTCTTCTTTTTTTTTAAATAAATCTACGATGTTGCACCATGTTCTATTAGGCACCAATGCTTATATATATAGTAAAGCACCAATGTGTTTGTATATTATAGATGCACCGTTCAAAAAAACATCTTCCCGCCCACCTTCTCTACAAACACGGATTTTTGGGCTATTTTTATTGGGGCTTCAACAAAAACCTCTGCTAGAGGTTCGTTTCCTTGTAGTGATTATGGTTGATTGTAGGTTGAATTTGGTGAACAATGGTTGATTGTAGTTGGCTACAATTTACCATGTTGAAAGGGTTGATCATTGTAGATGATAGTTGACTATTATTGATTTTGTTTGACAATGGCTAATTATTGTTAACAATGGTTGCCTTAGTTTATTATAATTATTAATAGTTAAATATGCTTAATTATACATTGATTATAGTTATCTTTGATTAATTGTGGTTGATTATAATTGATCTAGTGTTTGAATATGGTTAAACATGTTTGAGTGTGCCAAAGATTAACTATTGTTAAGTAAAAGTGACTATATGCTCCCCTTAATACCTTGGAATGATGTGAACCAAAAAGACCTTGTTTAGAGTGTATCACACCTGAAAATGACAAAGTACCTTTGTTTATTTGTTGTTTTAAAAGTGTTATCCTTTACGTATCACATTTAAATACATTTTTGTGTGATGTGATCATTTTGAAGGAAACTTTGAAAAAGTGTGATGTAGCATACAAAAGGAACTTTTATGTGATGCAATGTGTTATAACAAAAAATAGATTAAGTGAGATATAACTCGACGTGTAAAATTTTTGTTGAGTACGATATGGCACATCCTTACCAAAAAAAACTTTGAGTGCAATACATTGTGTCGTGAGCAAAGGCATTTTGAGTGTGATATGATGTTTCATGCAAAGGAATCTTGAGTGTGAAATGGAACAAGCAATGGAACATTCCAATGATGCAATGGAGTATTTGTTCATAAAAGAAGAAAATAGTTCACTTCATAATTTCCCTCTATTCTAACAAATGAAAGTTTACAACAATATGATGCGTCACAGCTGAAAAGAGGTGATGCATAATACATGTTGTGTTGCAAAGAAGAAAATATTCCATGTGCGAGTTTCCCTCTATCTTAATGAATGAAAGTGTAGAATGATGCACTGTGTCTGCAAAGAGTTGTGATACATAATGTGTCACAAAAGGAAAGAAAAATTGGGCATAATACACATTATGTCACGAGGAAAGATAAATCAAGTGCACATAGCATTGCGTTATTTAGAAAAATAAATTGGGTACAATAAGGTATGGGAAAATCAAGTTTTTGTGCTATGCAATTTAAAGAGATTTTTGGACAAATATTTGAAACATTTCTAATGACAAAATTGTCTCTCAAGCAAGGGGAGGGACAATGTACATCTTAGTTCCAAGGGAAATAATCAAAACAAATTTCATGAGAGGGTTCAAAGAAAATAAAATCAATACTCAACAAAGTTCATGTGATATAATTTGTGTGCCTATTCCCATTCTTGGAAGAATCGTCGTCCAATGTAGTAGGAGTTTGAACTATCTTTTGTAGTTCAACCTACTCTTATAGAGATTATTAGGCTCATGCCTAATAAAATCTTTTTAGGATGAATATTAATATAATTGGTCCTTTTTGTTAAGATTGGGAGTGGAGTTTTCAATGTCCCTTGATCTAGTATGGTCCTCATAGGCTATACTCCATTCTACATTACAACACAAGTTAGGTCCTCTTCTCAACTTTGGGTGGATTTCTTCAAATGTGGACAACCATTGAATTTGAGAATTTCATAGTGTGTGGTCATTATGAGTTTCTTGTAAATTTTGATTTTTTGCTTGGTTAGTGATCTACCAAGGTATCTCCTCTAAAGCCTAATTGGACAAATGTTTATGGATCATAGATTGAGTATATGGTTATATTTACTTGTAAATGCTCTTACCGAAAAAAAGGCTCATAAATTTAATAACATATTTTCTACATGTTAAACATTCAAAATTTGGTGTTGTATTTATTTATTTATTATTATTTTTTAATATAATACTATCTTCCATTTTTAATGTGTATACTCACCAACACAAAATATAAATGAAAACAACAAAATTGAATTACAAAATGATAGATGTGAACTAAGAAAAAGGATATAGATCATTATATATTGACTATTTCGAATTGATCATACTTCAAACGAGAATGTAACCATTGAATTTTATATAAATCCCATGCATTACGTTGAACATATTGTCACTCTAATACTTGAAAGAAAAATATATGGCATTTTCAAAATAAAATATATGGCATTTTCAAAATGTTTGAAGGTGAAAAGAGTATGATGATGGCATCACGATCATCCTAAATATCATGATACGAAGCACCAACATCCCTAACAGTTGTAAATCAACGACCAATGATCTCATCACTGCAAATTAGTTGATCGAATTCGATGAAACCCCTTTCTGCATCTTTAACATGGTCTCCACACCCTCCTATGCAAACCTCGTCAACCCGTGGTTAAACTTTTAACTAAAATCAAAGTGATACTTAAATAAGGACTGCATTTTATTATATCTTTTGTTAATTTTCATATGTTTTGGTATTTTTTTACAAGTTTCAATGAATAGTTGAATTCAGGCTTCTGTGATTCATAATGATTGAAAGAGTAGCTTCGGCGTAAATCACATGCAGACAAACATTTGTCGACGTGTTTCGAACCAACCAGTGTAGTTCATCGTCAGGACAAGTTGAAGAAACAGATCCAGCATTTATTTGGAGATGCAAACCCTACAAATGAAAAATATTGCATGGCAATTTTGTATTTGTCACTTTAGTTAGAAATTATGCTATGGAAAAAAAATATAATTCGCAAAATTAATTTTGGTCAATAGGTAAATCAAGTCATAGTCTAATTAAACATTTTTTAATAATATTGAAAAATAAATGTTATTTTTCAAAGCTAAGCATTATAAATTAGATTTGTCAATACTAAACTAACAATGCTCAAAAAGAAAATTGATTACTAGAGTCCTCCCTTAACAAAAACTAATAAAATATTTACAAAGATATGTATTCTCATCATAAAATAAAAAGATTAAATATTAAGCCGTAATATGTTGATTTTTACATATAGTTTTTCATATTTTTTTTTTTTTTGAAATGGTCGGTTGCTATATATTATATTCTGAAAAAAAAACAGGGATTTCGAATCCTCTGGTACATAGATTGCGCAGACTGAGAGAGAGCAAGGGGTTTACAAAAAGTGGCTACCCCTTTGGTCCTTAGTTTGCTTAGTTTGCTACTATTAAAAACAGCACTACTATAGATTCTAATAAAGGAGAATAACAAAAAGATACATTTGAAATTCATTCAGTCAATCATGATGTGTTGGATGTGACGTGCCGTTGATTCCTCCGGGTTGTCATCTTTGGCTTCTTGTTTGACGCTGGAGGAGCTGGTGGCAATGGTGATCTTTTCCATCATGAATTTCAGGATGGAAATTGACTCTTCGGCATGGGCGCAGCAGTTGGTGAGTTGCCTGAATTGCTCTTCGAGGGAGGCCGCCTTGTGCATAAAGAGCTGGATTTCTGCTTTATATTTTTCAGTGTTAATGCGGTCCTATTCAAAGAGCCTCCTGCTTTGCTCATCAAGACGCCTATCATGCTCTTCTATTCTTGCGTCCAAAAGGCTTTGCTTTCTGTCTAACATTGACTGCTGAGTCCTTATTTCTTCTAACTCAGCTTGTAGATCAGCACAGTGGAAACAGTCCTCACTGCGCGCCATTGGGGTGAGAATGTTGCAGTTGGGGAGGTAGGTGAAAACTGGGGCCAAGTAGGCGGGAGAAATAAGAGCGTTATTGGCATGATGATGGGTTCTGGAATTACTGACGAGAGAGAATGAGAATCCCGCGTGCAGAGCAACAGTTACTGATGAGAGACTGGGAGGGGGCTTAAAGAACGAGACTGAGAGGTGACAGTCCAGAGATTGAATGGGAGGAAGGACGTCGGGGTAGAAGGGAATGCCTGAGGCGAGGAAAAAGAGAGGGGAGGGAGCTGGAAAGAGCTCACAGAGAAGACTGGCGGAGGGAAAAGGATGGAAACAGGGGATGAATGAGGCAGGGAGCACAGAGCGAGCCGGATAGAGACGTAGATAGCAGAGCGCAGAATGATTTGAAGCAAGAGCTGCAGGACCAGACGCCCTGCTGTTACGAACTTGAGCGGTCCTGTGGATCACCGCAACAGAAGTTAGAGTAAAGCTAAGCAGAATATAAGGAAACAATACCAGAGTTTCGTTCCTCCTGAGACCCAGAGGATCGCTTCTTCTGAGACGCTGAATAAAAGAGCCTGCTTCAAACAGATGATGCTTCGCAGTCTCTTGATCATAATGGTTGACGCTTTGATTGTTGGTGCTCTTATTTATAGAATGGTTCAGACAGTGGGTGGGATGCCAATTTAGTCTCGGATTCACGGGAATAGTGAGGTTCTGCCCCAAATCTTCCAGGCAATCTCCTTTTGCTGTAACTTCAAGCCTTGTGCCGGCGCTGTGATGAGTGGATTTTCCTTGTTGACAGGCGATTACCTCAATCGAGGTTCGGATATGACTGGATGAGCGAAGTTTACTTTCTGCAGTTTGTCCTGTTACTGAGAAGACCATGCCCTTCGCACACTTAAGGACCACGCGAATCTGGGCTGTACCGGGATTGATCTAAGTCATGGCAGGGGTTGAAAACCTTCTCTGTTGTTGTGCCTTAACGCACCTTCCTGCTTTCCTACTGCATTATTCGCACATTTGTCTGCTTTCATATTTAGCGTGCGAATTATATGATAGAACTTGATGCATTCAAAGTGAGTGAGGAGGAGTTTGATACGCTCAATATGTTGCTGGAGGTTGCTGTTGGGAGAGCACTGATTGTTGTTCATAAGCCGAATAATTATTGTGGAGTCCCCAAAAACTAATGCCTTTCTAATGCCCATATTTTTTAATTGTATTAGTCCTTGATAGAGAGCTAAAGCCTCTGCAATGTTGTTTGTTTTCCTTCCCAAGCTCCATTCATAGCTGCAGATTTCTTTCCCAGACTCATTTGAAATAACTCCTCCCGCTCCTGCTTGTCCTGGATTAGACTTTGATGCACCATCAAAATGAAGAATTGGACAGTTGCTACTCTGCATCCACACCTTGTATTCCTGTGCTGGAAGTCTGATCTCCCATTCCTTAGCTTGGATTTGTTTCTGTCTGTCAGTTCTCTGAGTATCCTGGTGATGACCTGGTCGATCTAGAATGTGCCTGATAACTGATCTTTCTTCCACTGAGTAGTCTGCTGCTTGTATTTTTCCTTTGTACTTTGCTGCTATTGTCTCTTGTGCCAATGTGTGGGCTTTATTGCATGTCATTCGAACATTGCTCTCCTTGTTTTGAAAGATCTTTTTGTTTCTTGTGAGCCAAATTTTCCAGAGAAGGTTATGGGGAATGATAGCCCAGATTCTTTTAACAATCTTACTCCTCTTGTCTTTCCATGGGCAGTTTTTTCTCCATTCAAGAATTGCTTCTGAAATGTTCTGTTGGGGTTGCCAGTTTATGTTGCCCAAGGAGGACAAATTGATCCAACATCTCTTGGCGAAGGGGCAGTCCAGAAACAAGTGTTGAATTGTTTCCTCTGCTGAGCAGCAGTTGGGGCATCTTGAAGGACCGATGATCCCTCTCTTTCTTAAGTTTTCAGATGTGAGGACTTTGCCCTTTAGCAGCAGCCAGGTGAAGAATTTGATTTTGGGGATAGCCTCCGATTTCCAAATTATTCGCCAATGATTCCATATGGGGATCTGATAAGTGTTATTATAGATGTAATGGTATCCAGACTTGATGGTATAGCTTGAACCCGTGGGGTCCCATCGAAATCCGTCTGCTGCTCCTTTTTTAATGGGGGCTCTGTTCTGGAGATTTTTTTGGAGGGCTTTGAGGCTTGCTTCTAAAGCTGGAGGAGTGGCTGGGAATTCCCAATTAGTCCAGGCTCCAGTATCTATATCCCATTTCGATATTTGGTCTAGTCTCTGGATGCCTTTACAATTGAGGTGATGTATGAAGGGGATGGCTTCTTCAATTGTATTTAGAGGTGGGAGACCCATTATCTTGTCTGTAGCATAGTCGATGCTATCCCCTCCTCCAGGGATCTTTGAAGTATTTTGAATGAGGAGGGGGATTGCTTTCTTGCAGAGCTGCCAAATTTTGGTGGCATCTCTATTAGGAATGTCTATTTCAAGAAGTCTTTGCCTTTTGCCATTGAGGTATTTGCATTCTATGACCTGTTTCCACTAGGCTTTTGGCTCATTGATTAACCTCCAGGCTATTTTGATTCCAAATGCCAAATTTAGGATTTTGGGGGCTCTTATTCCCAGACCACCTCTGTCCTGAGATTGGATTACGCTTTTCCAACTTACCAAATTAAATCTATTTTTTTCCTTTTTCCCTCCTTGCCATAAGAAGTTTCTAAGGGCGATTTCCAGCTTATGATGAAAAGTAGCAGGAGCTTGATAAAGTGTAAATCGATATAGAGGTAAGGAGGATATACTTGATTTAAGGAGAATTATTCTGCCTGCTGGATTGAGCCATTGGGTTCCCCATTGTTGGATCTTCCGCTTGACTTTGTCTATTATTTCATTCCACGTAGCAGCTTTTAATGGACCCAGGCTGATCGGCATCCCAAGGTAGGTGAAGTGATCCCAGTTTGCTTTGCAGGCAACTCCAAAGATGTTGGCTATGCTGTGTGCGGTTTGGTTGGAAATATTCCAGCCATAGATGCAAATTTTATGGAAGTTGATCTCCCCACCCGAGTACTCCATGAATTGATCGAGAAGAGTCTTAAAACGCCTTGCAATGGTAGTGGATGCTCCTCCAATCAAAAGAGTGTCGTCGGCAAATTGGGAGTGGTTGATGTTTTTGACTCCATTCCCGAATTTGATGCCTGAGATGAGGCCAACTCTTCTGTTGTAGTCTAGAGCTCTGCTAAAGGATTCAGCCATAAGAATAAAGAGATAAGGGGAGAGAGGGCAACCTTGCCTTAACCCTCGGGAGGATTGGAAGGCATCACAAGGGCGCCCATTAATCAGAGGAGAAATCCAAGGGCCTGAAATGCAAGCAGCAATGGTACTGATAAAGGCAGAATTGAATCCCATTTTTCTCATGACAGCGAACAAGAAGGAGTGTCTTACCCGGTCAAAAGCATTGGCTAAGTCGAGCTTGAGAACGAAACCTTTCTCTTGCCTAGATGTGCTGGAATGAATGGCTTCTTGTACCAAGGTATTAGTGTCGTGGATTTGCCTATTAGATAGGAAGCCTCCTTGGTTTTCTGAGATAAGGGATGGAAGGAGGGGTTGAAGTCTAGAAGCTATGATTTTCGTGAAAATCTTATATGAGGAGTTACACAGAGAAATTGGTCAGAACCTGGTGAAGGAAGTGGGTCGATTTTCCTTGGGGATGAGGGCAAGGAAGGTTGAGTTTGTGAAGCCCCCCATTTTCCCTTTTCTTTGTATTCCCCTCAACATCTTTGCAAGGTCTTTTTTTATTAAGTGCTAATGGTCCCTGTAAAAATTGATTGAAAAGCCATCTGGGCCTGGAGACTTGTCCGGTTGTAGGGTCCAGATAGCTTTTCTGATTTCCTCCTCCGTTATTTCTCGATTTAGACTATCATTCGCCTCTTGAGAAATGCTTTCAGGAAGGTGCTGTAACAGCGCAGCATAGTCAGTTTCTTCTTGGTTTTCCATGAGGAGACTTTTGAAGTGAAGGGAGGCAGCTCTTTTGATGGATTCTTGGTCATTATAGTGGCTGCCTTGACTGTCTGTAATTGCATTTACATTGTTCCTTACCTTCCTGACTGTGGCTTGCTTGTGGAAGTAAGCCGTGTTTTTGTCCCCTTCTTTTAGCCATAGCTGTCTTGATTTAATTCTCCACTTGATTTCTTCCACTCTCTTTATGTGCATTAGCTGCCCTTGAGCTTCCCATTCCTTATTTTTTAGTTGGTGGGTGAACCCTTGATGTTCAATTTGCTTTTGAATTTCCTCTAAGTCTTGCTGTATTTTTTTTTAATCTTTTCTGGCTCTTGATATCTGGCTTTAGCCCAGTCTTTGAGTGCTTTCCTTGTGCTTCTGATTTTTGTTTCCCAAATATGGCTAGGAGATCCTTCTACATGATGTTTCTAGGTTGCTTCTATGATAGCTTCAGCTTCTGCATTGTTTCGCCATAGAGGATTATACCTGAACGGAATCGGTCCCAGTTGAGAATGGGAGTCCAACGTAAGGAGGATGGGAAAGTGATCCGAGGCCGAAGCATTGAGAATTTTTGTGTGGCCCGCAGCAAAGGAGGACAACAAGGAGATGTTAACTAGAATTCTATCCAGTCGTTCCATGATATTACCTGGTCCCAACCTTCTATTATTCCAAGTGTATTTTCGATTTTTTGGGATAATATCCATCAACTCATGATCAGACATTATTCCTTCCAGCTGGCTTCTGAAGGGATCGTGAGTGAAATTGCACCCTCTTTTCTCATTCGCATGGAGGACTAAGTTGAAGTCTCCAGCTAGAATGATGTTTGGATTCTGCTCGTTATCTATGTCTTCTTTCAATTCCTTCCAACACTGTTCCTTTTCTCTATACTGATTGGGGATATAGACATTGTAAATGATGAGATCACAGCTCTCATCTTTGTGACTTAGATTAATCCTTAACCAATTTTGATTGAGAAAGGATGACTTGCAATCTCAGTGTTGATTATTCCACATGATTGTGATTCCTCCAGATGCTCCTCTGGAGTTGCTGCTGGTCCCTGAGAAGTTTTTTTGTGCATCTACAATTTTCTGCATTTCACTTTGACTTTGTTTGGTTTCTTGTATCAGAATAATTTCAGGTCTTTCTGTTTGAAGAAGATCTCGTAAGGCAGCTGATTTGGAGGGGTGCCCCATGCCCCTACTGTTCCAAGATAAGAGCTTCATCATGGGGCGTTTGAGCGAGGAGGTGCTCGCCTCTCATGGTCTCTTCCTGCTGTTTCTTTTTCTTGGGATCCTATCATGAAGGAGTCCATTGGTGTTTGGATCCCAAGGGCAATATCCTTTTGCGTGCTTTCTTCTCGATGCTGTTTAGCTGACTTTCGTCCTGGTCCAAGCTTTTTATGGAGATCACTTGAGGCGCCAATATCTTTTGAAGAACTTCTAGTGTTTCTGGGAGGGGGAGGGTCTGAGGAGGGCTGAGAGAGAATCGATGTAATAATGGGAGGATCAGACAATTCAAGGGAGGGTTGATCAGATTGAGGATCTTCAGAAGATAAAATAAGAAAAGGGTTGGAGGATGAGGGGAAGGAGGGGTCTTGGAAAGGGCCAGAGGGTTTGGGAGGGGGAGAGTTGGGGCGAAGGGAGGAAGAGCCTGGATGTTCAGAGGATGGTTCAGATTTGGACGGAGGTGCTGCTTTCTTTTTTTTCACAGTTTCCCATTGTCCTCCTTGGTCTTCTATTTCCAGATTGGTTACTTTAGTGCATCTATTAGCAAAATGACCATATTCATGACATACCTTGCATTTAAAGGGTATTTGCTCGTAGTCTAACTGCTGTATGTAGCTCCATTCGTCCACCTTCAGCTTGATGGCCTCCGGCAGTCCTTTTCCGAGGTCCACTTCTACGCAGATCCTTGCACAGGCTTGCATGTTGTTTTTGGGCTCACTTCTGTCAATGTATTTTCCTACTGCATTCCCGATTGCTTTGACCGATTCATCTCCCCAGCAATGCAATGGCAGATGGGGAAGACGGACCCATACCGGAACCGCATTAGGGATGTCTAGCTCAGGATCGAAATCAGGAGTCCACTTGTTTAGATATAACCCTCGAGAGTCCATGAAATAGGGCCCATTCCTAAATATCAGATCCTTATCTGCTTTGGTTTCGAAGTGAAAGGTATAATAACCTTTGCCACAGAAACGAATGGAAATCTTTCCTTGTATTTTATCGGACCAGTTCCTTTCCACCCATCGTTGGACTATTTTTGGAGAAGGCCATAAGCCTGTGAACTGTCCTATGAGACCTTTTTCTGCTAGTGATAGAGCTGCCATTCGAGGAAGAGATGGAGGCAGCTGTACTTCTTGGAGAATATCCAGCTTCTTAACAAATTTTGAAGTTGTTGGTTTCGGTCGGGCAGGGGGAAGAGACTTTACCAGATCAGAGAAGGCTTTTTCCACATCCCCATGAGAAGGATCTAGTTGGGCCATGGCTGAAGCCAAGGCCCAGAGAGCAGGCCTCGCGGCCCAGGCCGAGGAGGCACAGCAGCAGCTCGCAGTGGGCTAGGTCTTCGTCTTCACGCTCCGCTCCAGCTCCGCGCATCCCGGTGGGCAAATGACATATAGTTTTTCATATTTGTTTATCAAAAAAATTATATATTTATTTAATTTAGATTTAATTAGTGTATAGTGTATTGTGAATTAATGTTTTAAATATGATGAAGTTGATTTTTTCCACAAGAAAAAAATCGTAATTCAATTATAGATTGTATATTGAAATTACATGTTGTACCTTTGACATATGTAGCATATGCAAAAAGTGGTTGCTCACCACACAATAAACTGGGATGTCATAGAATTCTTGAGAGTTCGTAATAAGTTACAAAAACTGTGCATTATATATTGTCCTATTTAGGTATGCTATTCACAATATGTAACAAATAACTGACAAAAAGAAAATGATAATCATGTTTTTTCATCTACTATTTACTATTGCTCTATGAAAGTCATGTGACAAAACTGATATGCATTTTTCCCTTGTTGTTCCTGAATCATCCATTGCCCATATGGTTGTTGCGCGACTTCTGTGGAAAGACTATCAGAAATATGGTTCCTTTCCCTGTAAATATGATGACAAGTAATGAAATCAAATTAAGATTTTAACGTTAAAATTTCAAACAATAAGCCTCTGAGTGGGTGCACATGATAGAGAGACGAGAATTGAACCAATTAGTAACAATTTTGGAGTCCCCAAAAATCTGTAGTCGATTACAATGTTTTTCAAGTGCAAATATAAGGAGAAGTCTGAGACTGTTGAGTTCGACATAATTATTGGTTCCCCTTCCAAGGCACATCTTAAGCTTGTAATAATGGTCATCTGATAAGTACATAATAGCACCACCACCACATCCAGTATTTTGAGCAGACCCATCGAAAAAAGGCCAGTGAATGGTTTTATCTATGCCTTCAGGTGCTATCTATCGGGTGCGAATTGTCTGATCTTCTTCAGGGATCAAGCTATACAGTGCTTCAATATGTGAGCAGGTGAAGATCCAATTAGTGGAAATATCTTGAAAATTTTGCTTATTTCTTCCTATCTAGATGGCCCAACAAACTAAAAGTAGGAGGTTGTGAAGTTTGTGTGAGCGGGCATTTTGCCACTAGTGATTCCACGCAGTTTGTATAGTCTCTCCTTGCCATCTTATATTAACTGGTAGAGACTGATATAATAGGTTCCAAACCTGTTGTGCAATTGGGCATTGCAGAAATAGATGATCAATAGTTTCAATTTCGTTCTTGCATAAACAATAGCGTGAAGGCCTGAAAAGAGACCTCTGGTGAAGGTTGTCATTGATGGGGAATTTATTGTTTAAAAGGCACCACATAAATAGTTTTGATTTTGGTGGAGATTTTAGTTTCCAGATAAGGCTCCACCACCAATATTTAATTTCAGGTTCATGATAAAAAAATGAAGATATATCCGTCCTTGGGAGTGTATATTCCATGCACAGAAATGGCCCAGATCAATTCGTCATCCATGTTGAAGATCCTCACATGAGATTCAACAAGTGCAGAAGTATACCTCTTCCAATCATGTTCCCACTGGTTGGGGATCCTGAGATCCTGTGCTGACTTCCATGATTGACTGAGCATCGATGAATTGATCGGGTCCACAACTTGTGATAAGTATTTGATGCCAGAAGAATCCAAAAATTGCAAGAGGCCAAGAGGTAGTAAGTGAGCATTTCCACTACCCGACCAAGTGTCTTTTCCAATACGTACACTATCTCCCGAACCAATTTTCTAAGCCAACCCATGTTGAATGATGGATATGGAGTGAGAGACTGCCTTCAAGATGGTAGAGATGCTAGGTCCGATCCTTATGGGACTGTGAAACCAGTCTTGCATCAAGAGAGGGAAAATATATTTGTACTATACGACTTCCTTCTTGTTGGGTGATTTAATTGTCTATTAAATCCCTGTCATTTAATTTGTCAACCCAGGGGTTTCGTAAAACTTAGAAGCAAACCAAAATATATGGGACCTCAGATGCAACTATAATCAACTTTAGAAGATAAGTTATGGAAATTGAAAGGAATGCAATTATAAACTAATTAGAAGTGCATATTAAAAATATAAAATTTAACTAAGTAACTTCTAATTCATTATGTAATAAGCAGGAGAAGTGGCTCCTAACTTAGGAGAACCAGATTTGTCCTTCTTCTAGAATACTACTTCATGAACATAAATCAAAAACCACTAATAGACAGTAGCTTAAGATGCATAAACAAATAATAGAAGAGGCTCCTAACTAAGGAGGTCCTTGCTGTTCTTCATTACAAATTCATTTATCATTAATGCCATTGTTGGAAAATTGGAAATTCAGAAAATCACTTGAAACTAGAAAAAGAGAATGAGTTTCGATTATTACTCATATCAAATGGAAGAGATCCTAACTTAGACTCTTGTTTGTCCTTTCATATGCTGATAAGATTGAAACTAAAATTCGTTCATTAATAATGAAAAATATTCAAACATCTAAGTAATTAAATGAAAATCAAATCTATAATGAAATAAAATGTTTCTTTGATCCTTTTAAAGTGAGCTCAATTCTCTTAAGAACAAAGTGACAAACTATTCCATAAATTCATATACTACATTAAGACAATTTATATCTAAAACTATAGAAAGAAAACTTTATTATTTTCCATCATAGGTTAGGATACATGCTCCAAGAGTCCTCCCTTTGGAATGGAGGAGGTACTCCTATTTATACAAAAACATAAGCAACTAACTCATTATGGAGATCCACTAATCCCTCCTAGATCCACAAATCCTTCATATGGTTACAACCAATATGAGACACATATTCCTTTATCCATGATTTTTCTCCATGAGATATGCTTGACCCCTATCCCAAATCTCTTTGAAATCTTCAAGAGAATTCGAATTTGAGTCTTGGATGCCACATAAGAGTGTCTTGGAACCTTCCAAATCACCTGCACACGCCACCAAACTCATTCCACCTTTAGGTATAAGCAAATACATGTTATTTTTCTAACTTTTAATCATAAATTGACTTTAAATACATAAAATAAATAACTTTGGAAAATGAAAATATGAACCCATATGGTAATGGAAATATAATGATAATGTGATGAAATGAGGTGAGAAAATGAGGATAAAGGTGAAAATGGAGTGAAAGTGTATGCTAAATTGGCGGCCCAACACTTCCACAGGCTGTTAGTAGTGAATAACTGCCATCCCATTTTGGCAGCAAGAGCCTTTGAAAAATAATTGAGATCCTTCATTCCCCATCCCCCCCATTTCTTGGGCCTGGCAATCCAATCCCATATTACCCAAGCAAAAGTTTTGCCTTCATTGCTTCCTCGCCATAAAAAGTTGCAACAAATATGTTGTATTCTGCTGATGATGCCTTTGGGAATCCAAGCTAGTGCCATTTAGTAAACTGGTATTGCTTCTAGTACTGACTTAATAAGCACTAGCCTTCCTGCCCTTGATAGCCATTAATGATGCCATATATTGATTATGGCTTCGATCTTTGCTATAAACCATGTCCAATAAAAAATATGATATTTGTTGGGTTTGAGCCTGTACCTCAAGTATTTAAGGTCGTCTTCAAACTCCAATTGTCTATATTCAAAACATTGATGAGCATATATTCTTTCATTTTGTGAGAAAAATGGAGTCGAAATCATTGATTTTGTGTGATTGGTTTCCATTCCTGTTGCCTTGCAGAAAATGGATAGGAGTTGCAGAAAACATGAGGATTCCCTAATGGAGCCATCAAGGAAAATGAGCACGTCATCTACAAAGAGAAGGCAAGGGAGTGTGTTAGCATCGGTCAATTTAACCCCATGGATATCCCTAGAAGCTCTGGCACCCAATATAAGTCTACTCAAACCTTCCATGATTAGAAGAAAAAGTAAAGGCGAGAGAGGGCATCCTTGTCTGAGGCCTCTCTCAGAGTGAAAGAAATTGGATGTTGCACCATTGATAAGGATATTGTAAGAGACCGAAGATATACAACACATCACTCGGTTGATAAAGTTGTGAGGGAAACCAATCTGGATAAGAATGAAGCGGAGATAGGTCAATTGACTCTATTAAAAGATTTGGAGAGGTGTATCTTGAGGATGATACTTTGCAGGTTCTTAAGTTAATAGAGTGCAATCCTTCATGGGTCATGCCAATGGCTTCATGAATTTGTCGATGATTCAAAATGCAAATTGTTCCATCAAGATGTGCTAGGATAGGATGGGCTTAATGTGGTTGGCAAAATTTTTGGAGATGATCGTGTATATACAGTTGCATAGAGATATGGGCCTATAATCATCAAAGGTAGAGGGATTATCAGATTTGGGAATCAGAGTAGCGAAAGTTGCATTGAAGGCTTCAAACATTCTGCCATTCACCTTGCAATCTTCAATAGCAAGGATGAGGTCCTATCCAATAAGATAAAAAAAGGACAAATAAAATTCAACAGGCCATCCATCCGGGCCCAAAATCTTGTCCTTCTTAAACCACTTTAGCATTGCTTCTGTTTCTCCTAAGGTGACATGATTGTTTAGATTCTAAATCTCCTCTCCATCCATAAACCAAGGGAATTTTTTGGTTAATATGAAAATATCAACTATGGATGCTTCACGAGGGGCTTTGAAGAGTCGACTAAAATTTTTGATTCCCATGTCTTCCATATGGCTGAAAGATCGAGCCTCTCTGCCCTCATCATATTTTAAGGACTAGATGGCATTTGTGGCTTTCCTCCCTCTGGCACATTGCTCGAAGAATTGGGTGTTATCATCTCTTTCTTGGAGCCATATGGCCCTGCTCTTGACTCTCCAGTCCTCTTCCTTTTGACGTAATAGTTTGAGTCTTTCACCCTTAAGTCGTGTTAGCTGCATTTGGCTTCCAAGGAAATGAAACCATTATTGCCAGAGTCCACCAAATTGGCCAGATCAACCTCAATTTTCTGGAGATTTGCTTCATCACTATTCTTCTTCTCCTTGGCCCATTCAATTATTCTATGCTTGAGTTTAGTTAGTTTATTGACTATGACTTCCACAGGGATTTTGTCACTATCTTGAGAGCAGGTGATCCAAGTATCTTTAACGATATGGTGAAATTCCTCATATTTTAACCAGGATGAATTAAATTTGAAGGGTGTCTTTGGCTTGGGGGTGGTCCCCACAATTTCCAAGAGAATGGGAGAATGATCGGAAATTCCTTTGGAGCCAACCCATTGCCTGACCCTGTCGAACATTTCCACAAATGGTGCCTTTATGAGAAAACGATTGAGCCTTCTAGCAAGCATAGCCTCACCAATCCTATGTTTCCGCGAGGTAGGCTGAATCTGTGCCACTTCAATGCTGAGATAGCTGTAATGGTCCAAGAGCTGCTAAAAAAATCAGAGAGGGGGTCGATCTGGGCATGTCTTCCCCATGATTCTGCATGTCTTAATGATAAGTTTAGATCTCCATTGATGATGATATTATCATTGGCCATGAAAGGCATTCGCGTTAAGCTTTCCCACTAATCAACTTGATTATGACAAGGACCGTAAATATTAACCAGTGTCAGGGTGTGTCTGAGGTCTTCCGAGAACACATCTGTTGCCAATACCCCATCCCTTCCCTAGACATTTTCAAACTTCATGGATATGTTATTGATGCTCATGGAACAACCACCAGACCTTCCTCGTGCATCTAGGGCGTGAGAGGTCCATCCAGGGAATATGATGAAGTTGATGATATTTAATGTTTTTAAATTAGGGGGTTAATTGTACATTTCCATAATCAATATTTGATTATTTGATTACTACATAAGTGTTTTTCCAACCACAAACTAATAAGTTTATACACATAAAATTATTTATTTAACAAGCATCAAGTTATTTAAACTAAAGCGTTATTTATTTATTTTTTTAGAAAAAAAAAAAAAAAATAACAGTTTTCATTAAGATGAAAAATGTTTACATGTGTGTAATTTTCACAGATAACAACATAAACAATGTTCAGATCCATGGAGTGGCCACAATGTAATTGATTTTCCCTAAAGAAAGTTACACCATAACAGCAAGACCCTAGGGGTCTACATGAAAAAACTCAAAATGGAGCAGAGATACATATAAGTGCATATTGATAGAGCAAAAAGTACAAAATAACCCGGGTAAAAAGACCCAGCCTTAAACGCTACAAACGTGTAAGCCCAAAGGCCCATCAAATAGAGCGAGGCGATGGAAAAACAAATTGATGACAAACATATGCAGATCCATACTTGAGGGATCCTGTAACACGCAACAACAATGACAACTTATCACACCCAAAAGCCCCCTTTATTACCACCCACATATATGGGATATTTCAGGAAGTGAGCTTCTTATTAGTAAAGGATCTGGTGAAAGGATGGGGAACACAAGTTCACTTATTTTTTGACCAGGAACATGACCTATTCAATAATGTTTTTTTGATTGGGACGATTGTTTTGAAAATAAAGATTATATGTCTTTTGTCTAATCTCGAGAAATCCCATCAGAAACAAAGGAAAACCTAGT
Source organism: Pinus taeda (assembly GCA_000404065.3). Classification (NCBI taxonomy): domain Eukaryota; kingdom Viridiplantae; phylum Streptophyta; class Pinopsida; order Pinales; family Pinaceae; genus Pinus; species Pinus taeda. The sequence continues at coordinate 40,847 of APFE030829470.1, read as the reverse complement.
GACGAAGCCCAGAAAGAGAGGCATCAGTGAGAAATCGCAAAAGAAAGTAAACCCAACGACAAGAAATCCCAACAACAAAAAGCCCAACCACTATGGCGAAATAACACCCTAGATAGGCGAGCAAAAAAACTCTCACGAACAACCATCCAAGTGCAAATAATAAAGAGCAAGCCAAAGCCCAAAAAAAAAAAAACAAAAAACAAAAAATAAAAAAAATAATAGCTCAATATTTTATCTCTATATATTTACACTTTTTAGATTTAGTTAAGATGTTGATGGCTCAATGTTCATATATTAGTTTGATTTGTTTAAAAAATTAATATACAAAAGTTGTTGGCTAAATTATTAGATGGTGTCGATCAAAACAAGACATGACTATTAAATGGATCACCATCATCTAATTTGGCACCCTCTATCTTTGAGAATGTATATTTAAGTAATTAACATAAAAATAAGATATTCGTGCCTTTTACTATTAACACATCTATATTAATAGCAAGTGATGAATGTCAATAGGGAACACCATCTGTTGTAATGATATGTAATAGGAGTTGTTTATAATGCGACTTTTTGAGATTCCGGTGACGGAATCCGGCGGAAAAAATGAGGTTAAATCTTGATTTTTAAGCAGTTAGAATGGTTTTTTAACTGCATATTTGGATTCAGCGCCCTTAAAAACCCTGGGAGCCATTGATTGTGCAGAAACTAGCTATCAAACTTGGGATTCCAATGAATTGCTGCCGGATTTTGACCGGAGAAATCCGCCAAAAAGACTTTCAAAAAGTCGCGTTATAGACTACTACTATGTAATAATTATTAATTAGGCAACTCCCATGAAGAATTGAATGGCGTATATTAAAAGAAGACACAATTATTGGAAATATCACCATAATCTAATATGGCACCCTCCATCCTTGAGAACATCCAGACATAATTAACATAAAAATAATATAGTGGTGTCTTTGATTAGTTTGGTTATAAATGTATTATATAAGATTGTTTCACATAATACTCATCATAATAGTCGAATATGCCAGATATTTATGTGCCTTGGGATTGTTTTCATCACATAGATATGTATCTCACTCTAGTTCTAGTTTTATTAGTATTAATGGTTTCAACATAATTTTATTAATGGTTTCAACATAATTTTATGTCTTATTTTTACATCGTGATGGTTACTTTTATAATGTTATTTTATCATGCTATAATAATATATTCATTTATTGAAATTTTGCTGCATATTAATATTTTTCTCCTCTTCCCTTAAATACTAATAATGTAATGAATGGTGGAGGAAATGAAAAGAGGAGAGGTGTCTCGCTCCTCCCTCTCACTCCATTATACTCTACCTAAAAACTCAATACAATTACTTTCATGCACCACAAAATGTAGGTTCAAGCCCACCACATAATGCAGGTGGAAGCCCAACGTGGTAGGGACACTAATGGTTAGGAATTAAGATTGAAATGCAGGAGGTTTTTTATCATAACATGGTGAAAATTTGTGGATTCTTTTGGTGGTGGTTCCTTGTGTATTGGTTTTTTTCTCTTAGTCCTTTTTTCTCTTAGTCCTATATTGTTTGCATCAAGGTAGCCTTTTGTATGAATTAAACCACGTGCCCCTCAATGAGTTTTTAGAGTTTGGTGTAACTGATGCTAATTGTATATATGACCTTTTGTGGTTTTTTTTTTGTGCTTATTGTTATAAGCTAGTTCATGATATAGATGTATCGAGTACAAATCTAACTCTTTAAAATTGATTTTGCTCAGTTATAATGCTCAAGTGAACAAGTTTCTTAAAATATCTACAACAACATATGAGTATGGTTTTCTTTGAAGACTACATGAGACATTCTAATTACATTATATAGTGAGATTACAATCAAGGTTTAGGATGTACAATAAAATGCCCTTAAATATATTATCCGAATTCAAACTTGACCTAATTGACATTTTAGCTTAGTTATATGGACTTCTAATTTTTTTTTTTAATTGCTTTGCTTTTATTTTTATTTTCATATATTATTTATTAAAAGGCTAAATTGTTTTAATTCATATTAAATTTATTAAAAACAATAATAATATACCAAGTGAAAATTTTATATACATATATATACACACACGATAATTAGGTTGGGTTTGTACTTGCGTGGTATGGGATTAATTATGACTACTACTACTATAATCTCCAAAAATATGAATATAACCCTTCATGCAACACACAAGACTATCAAAAGTTTAAATAAATAAACAACAACAAAAATTACCCTAATAATACACTTTATCACCAATGAATTTACACCTCAATAATAATAACTAAACTACATAATAAAATTTTATCTCTTATGCTTATATACGTAACACTATAATACCATCATCCCTAAATTTCCCAAATAAAAGTAAAAATAAGTAAATATTGCACTACATTACTATCGTCCATAATTTCAATGTCGTGGGCGATGCAATGTTTCTACCTCCTCACTATTTTCTATGTGAAATTAGTATAATATTAAGATTCCACTTGACTTTAAAACTAATTCAAATGAAAGTTAAATAATTTGTGTCAATTTATGAAGTTAAAACCGGGAACCACATCACTATCATCCCTAACTTCTATATATATATATTATATAATTTGTAAATTTCAACCATGGATTTCTATTAATAACAAAAAAGAAGATTATATAGATATAACTTGGTAACCATACTAACTGTCTAGAATACTGTGAGACAGTCTTGTAGGAGAAAAACAAAACTAACTGTGGAAACTTTATAGTGACATCCAAAAAACAAAACTATACTACCAAGCCCAAGAGAAGTAACCTGGAGCATTTAGATGGTTGCGTAGATGAAAAGTATCTAGTGGACAAAAAACCAATAGATAACCACCAACAACTAGTAAGTACATCATAAGGAAAATACACAAAAAGACATAGAAACATAGTGAACATGTTAGTCTAAGACGATGATTGGAGAAAGTGGAGGAGAGTGTTTTGATGAAGTGTTCAGAGGTGGAACACTGTTTAAAGGAGGAGCATTGATGACTGTGTTGTTCTCCTGAAGGTCATTTGATTTAGTCCCTAAGTTAGAAACCATGTATTTTTCCACACGATTCAATTTGACCACCATATCGTCAAGGTCGTATTTGATGTCCCTCATAATTCTCTTGATATCCTCTTGTCTAGCAAAAAGCTTGTAATTGTCAATTTGTTTGTCTTGAATAACCATGCTAAGAAAATTTTCCATCTAGCAGTGAGTAGTGATGGAGTGAAGGAAGTGCAATCTTCTTTTCCTGAACTTTCCAAGATCGGGAACCCATTTCAAAGAGCTATTGCCAATTTCAGAATGAAAGTGATATGTCCGGTCCCCAAACTCCCTTGCTTCCAACTACATAATCTCCTTATGAACTTCCAGAGGAGCTGAATCAATAAATGTGGCTACTGATTCTCAGCCAAATAGCCATCAGTACATGGAGGCGGAGATGCCCGAAGCGCCATCCCGGCGGCTGGGAAGCCTTTGCCGTGGAGCCATCTCCATTGAGAACTTTCCAAGAAAACATAAGACCAAGACTCGAAGCAAGTGGTAAAGGACCTGTTAGCACTTGAAATTTCACCTAGGCTGAGATAGACAAATCTCAAGGCTACATCAAACCATTTCACCTCGTAGCTAGCCCTACGGGGTATGAGAAGGCTCTCTCCGATCAAAATCGGTGGATTTTTCAATAGGATGAGTTGACCATTTAGAAACACTGATATTAGGCTAGTAAACTGATAAGGAGGGTTGATTTAAAGTTTTTGGGGTTTTTAGTGGCAATTGGAGGAAGTGCAATTCAGGGTGCGGGGATTGAGCTCAGTTTTTGCAGGTGGGTCTTTGGGGCAAGGTAGGAGTTTGTACTGATGCCTTTAGCTGAAATGGATGATCAAGGAGAAAAGAAGAGAGGCTAGAGAGGGCAAACAATGACTTTGAATCCTCTCTAGACAGTGGAAAACATAGATATTAAACAAAATTGAAAGCTGAGCATGGCATGCATGAATTCAAACTTTATCACTTCTTTTGTTTAATTAGCAGCAATAGAATAAGAGATGGAACACATAAACACACTTACAATGACAAATAGGAAACACACCATCAGCACAATAATCCACAAGAATCCACAATGATGTCTGCAAAACCCTGGCCTTCCTTTTCCTCAAATTGCAGAGATACAAGTAAAATATACAATAGAGCTTCTCCCTCAAGAGTCCAACCATGAAAATGAGTAAGAGAAGGCATAATATAGAAGATCTAACTCCTTTCCCCACCTCTAGGGGTCGAGCTCAGCTTCCTAGGAGCTGTTGCAACTAATTCTAAATTAATCACTAGATAATAGGCCAGCACAACAACTTGCCTCTAAAACTTAGGAAACCTATCCATGCATTAAATATTTACCATTTACATCAAAGAAACTTCTAGAAGTGGTCAAGAAGAGTTAAAGTATCTAAGTTCCATGAAATTTACACAAAAATCCATCATTTACATGCCTCAAAGTCAACCAAGGTGAAAACAGTGTTTTGCTGGCCGAACTGGTCAAAACTGGCAAATTTCCCTGAGTGGTCGCGCCCCTGACTTTGACTGGTCGCGCGCATTGGCAGCTCTGTTTGAGGGCCTTCCCGGTGTCCAAATCAGGTCCAAGATAGCTCGTTGGAAAGGTCTGGGAGTCTACTTTCCAACCCAACTAGAATTTCTGAATTTGGAGTTTATTTGACCCCTCAAAAGTCATTTCTCCCAAGGAAGCTTTCTGCAACTCAAAAAAGGGGCAGCAAGTCTAAATTTGCATGTATTTTGAGCTTTTGGGAGCCAAATCTTCATAAAATTTGAAACCCTTCCATAGGCAAGTGTATCTTTGCATGAAAATTCCAAAAATGTAGAGTTTTTCCCGTTCTGAGCTGTCCTCATGACTGGTCGCGCACGGGGGGAGATCAAATGGCCAAAACCTGTAAAATTCTCAAAAATGCCAAAAATGCCTCAAAACTCTCAAAATTTCTTGGGTTTGTTGCTAGGAGGAGGCTAATGAGTATCATGGTGAGTGAGAGAGGCCTCAGCGAAGATACGGAGCGGGTTGGTCTTCTTCCTCCCTTTGAGAGCCTCGGTCAACCTCCTTTGAAGAATCTTCATCCTTGCCTTACAAACATGCATCCTTGCCCAATAATGATTCTTCATGTTCTTTAGCAGCTTCTTTTTTTGGTTGGCCTTTGCCAACAACCTCTCTAAGTGTGTATTCACCTGGATAAGCATGGATTCCCTCTCCTTGGGTAACAAGTCACCGGGCCTCCTACAGTTGATGACTCGATCACTTCGAATCCTCCACAGCTCATCCAACTCTTTCTCATCCTCAAGTTGCTTGTTGCGCTGCTCAAGATAGTTTATTGTCCATTGGGCTATGTTGAGCTTCTGCTGTAACAAGCGGTTGCGGTTTTCCGCCTCTCTCTGTCGGATGATCTCATGCAAATCTGAAGTGGGGGAGCGAGCATCAAGATCAATGATGTCAACCTGTGTGTCACCGGCTCTCTCCTTCTCTACCATGGGCTATTTTCCCTCCCGTACTGCCTCTGCTGATGAAGAATGCGAGGCCCCTTCCACCTGATGTGGAGATAACACTCGCTGACTTGATGATGATGACGAGACCCCTTCCACCTGCTGTGGAGAAAGTACTCGTCGAGCTGCTACAAACAAGGTCCTATGACCCCTCTGATATGTAAGCTGCGTTGGGGAAA
>APFE030829470.1:8004-31317 GCA_000404065.3 Pinus taeda | reverse complement strand
AGAATGCGAGGCCCCTTCCACCTGATGTGGAGATAACACTCGCTGACCTGATGATGATGACGAGACCCCTTCCACCTGATGTGGAGAAAGTACTCGTCGAGCTGCTGCAAACAAGGTCCTATGACCCCTCTGATATGTAAGTTGTGGTGGGGAAACAACATGTCTCGGAACAATAATCTCGGGCTGATGTGATGGACCTCCCTCCTCATGAATGGTCTCTGGCTCTGGTTGTGGCTGTGGTGGCACTGTAAAGAACTCATGAGAAATGAAGTCTCCCCATGGAATGCCCTGCTGACTCAACTGATGAGAAACAATGAGCTAGATGAGACCATGATGGCACAAACTCCTATGCTGCTGAGCTGGGGACTACCTCTGAAACACGGACACCATCCTCTGAATGCCCTAGAAGAAGAAAACCGGGATGTTCATCATCCTCACTCGGGTAAAGTGCATCAACAGGCGAATGTGACAAGAGAAGACCTGTGAAAATCTTCCCTCGCATGTAAAGTAATGCATGATAAGCCGCATGATTGAAGCATACTCCGCCCGGAGGAATCTGAAAGGAAAGACCCCTGACAAGTGACTCATGAATGCTGGCCTGACATATGGCTCAAAATAAACATAATCCAACATTTTGCGCTTGGACCACACCTCACCCACATTTGGTATCCCGGTAACCTCTGAAATCACCTCCGGAGATAGTACAAAATTCACCCTTGCAAGAGTGACCTACCCATCATGAAGGTGCAAAACAAATAAGTGGCCCAACTCCCTGTGGTGTTGAATTTGAGCAAGCCTCTCACAGAACTGAAAACATGACATGTAATGGAAACAATTCACTGCCATAGGACAGGCCTGCAATTCTGCCAAAGAGGTGGGTTCCTCTCTCCTATGATGACCACCTTTGCCACCCTTACGAGGCCTCTGCTGTACCTCTATTTCTGTGGAAGAAGACCGGTCATCACCTTGCTCATGGGTTTCAGTGGTTGACATGGTGCTTTTGAGCAAAGTGAAGCAAATAGATAGAGTAAACTGCTGGCCTTGCCTGCAAAAATGCTGAGAAGTATGCTGTTTTCAAGGGGAAAAAATCATAAGGGAAATGTTAGGGGAGGGATTTTTAATAAGGAATGGGAAAATATGTAAAAACATGGATTTTTAGGGATAATTCACAAAATGTTAAACATATCATCTCATCTTCCATCATTAGGAAATCATTTGCAAAGAAATACTTTATTAGGATTTAGTCATAGGGGAATAAAATTTCTTTTACATCTTGTCATAAGGGAAAAGGGATCTTAATTGAAGAAGACTTTAGGGAAGGGGTAGAGAGGAAAATAGGGCTTGGTTATGGGGAGACACAACAATACTCTTTTGCAAACAATAATTACAGCAATATGTCCATTTTATATATCTACACAGCTGCATTTTTCTTGTTTTTGCTATGGATATGCAACAGCAGTGTGTCTTCTATTTTCCAATGACTATGCACAGCAATATCTCTCTTTTTTTTATATTATTTGGTCATTTTGCCATGTTATTGCTCTTTTCTCTTTTTTACATAACATTTTTTTTATCTTTGCTGTTGTTCATTTATTTTACTTGCTGTGTGGAGGGTATTAGGGTTTGGGTAGAATATATGAAAGGGCATTAGGGTTTTGTAAAGGGATTTGGGGAGGGATAGGGTTTTTAGGAATTTGGGATGGGAAATTTAACATTTTTTGCAAATGAAATAAGAGATAAACATATTATAACATTTGTGAATTTCATTTAATAGGAAACAAGGAGGGAATAAAGAGGGATTTAAAACCTTGAAAAAACACACAAACCCTAGCATAATGCCTACATTATCAACAGCCAAATTAATCCATTCTCTTGCAATCTTAAATGATAAAACCATTAGACACATCATTATTTCATCATCCCTTAGCATCATTCATGAATTTAGAGCCTACCTCGATCGATTTAGCACTTAGGAGGGCGATTTGATCGATTTGGAGGGTTTCTGGACAAAACAGGTAGAGTGGTCGCGCCCCTGCTCTGAGTGGTCGCGCCCCCTCTGAGTGATCGCGCCCCTTAGGAAATCACACTGCAGAACTGGCGCTGAGTGGTCGCGCCCCGCCCAACTGGTCGCGCACCTAGTTTGAGTGGTCGCGCCCCCTGAAAATGAACCCAACTTGTTGCAAATCGCCTTCTTGACCTCTCACTTGTGTTTTGCAAGCTCTCAAATGCATAATGAGGCTATGTAGAGGAAAATTTAGTCTTTATAGGTCCAAATTTTAAAAAAAATTAAATCACCAAACCCACTTTCTAATGTTTTATGCTTTGACATTCACTTTAACACTGCTTTAAGTTCACTTTGCCTGAATTTGATCTTTTGAGTGCTTTAACTCCGTTCTTTTTGCAGGTTGACTATCTGATGGACTCTGGCGAGGAAACTAGGGTTATTGCCAGCATTCTGAAGAATTTTGAAAATTTTCCTTATTTTTGCAAATTTCACACGACCTTGGGTTTAAAAACAGGGTTTTTAAATCCATGGTATAAATGAGCTGTAGCTGATGAAAAATATCAATGGAACATATTTACATACCTCCTTCAGGCTTGCTGGGGACTATTAGACCTTTGACTCATGACCTTGCAGTGATTTTGACCAAAACCCTAGACCTAGACTTGGGATTTCAAGACAAAAATAAAACAAGTGTAACACAAGCTCATTCAAATGATATGACCTGATCCAGCAAAGCCAAGAAGGGAACAAAGACCAGCTCCTCCATCAGTGTTATGGCATGCCTAACGGGATTCAAAACTGATACTGATGAGACACCTACCTATGCATATGCAAAGAGCTTTTGATCACCAATGGAGGGCTCAAGACCGACACTAACAGGACCCAACTACAAGCCTTACTAGTAAGACAAAACCTACAAATGAAGTGAAACTTAAACAGATTTTGAAAATTGACCCCCGCAGAAAAATACCATTGAAAGGAAAAAACCCCAAATGTTTTAAGGAAATATAGGAGAGACGATGTTTTAGAGGAAGAACTGCCTTTCCGTTGGTAGACTAGGCTAAAGATAGTGATTTTATTCCAGTTTACGAAAACCAACTAAGTCTGAATAGAAAAACACACATAACCGAATATGCCCACTGAATCCCAGGGAATGAGGTATACAGAACTGAACGAGGTGGTAGTGCTTGGATAAAACAAAGGGTAAGAGAGGGAAATGCACCTATCACAACCAGATCAAGAAAGTGCCTTGAAACCAAATTATGTAACCAATACTGGACAATTAAAAGAAATGCTCGTCGAGTCAGAATTCTGGGAGGTTGCTAAAGGAAGAACTATAATTAGTTTGAAATAGGTCCCTGACCCAAAACTATGTAGAAAAAGTACAAAAAACATGGATAACATAGATGAAACAAATTATGAAATCAACGTAAACTCCCACAATGCACAAGCAATGGATATAGGATTACCCAAGTATACAAGACAAGATAATTCTGAACTAAAGAGTGAGGTTGACAAAGGGCCCGAAGACAATTCTTATCCAACTAGTCTGCGACTACAACCTTTTGAAGACTGAAGCACAACCATGCAGCTACACTCTATGACATAAGAATGTCAAGACCATAATACCCAAATTTTCGCCACCCTGGCCCAAGGCAGAGCTGCGTATAAATAATGGGTTGTGTAAGTTCACAAGCAACACAATTAAAACATGGCTCCTTCATTATGTTTAGCCTTAGCTAGGTGTAACACATACTTCACATTTTTACAATCCCAAAACAATGACCTAGAGTGAGGTCATAAATGGACATTCCCTTAGTGACAGTACAAAGGCCTACAATAACCAATCTGCCATGGGGATGGATCTCAATGCCTGTACAAGTGAGGGAGGTTTTGTTAACTGAAACTAAGATCCAAAGATTACCTTAACCTTATGCATGTGGAATTTATTGTGAATGATCCCAGGTTGGTGGCTCCCATGGTGAGAGCTCTCAGCGTGCCACGCATTGCCCATGCGGTGCCATGTGGAGAGGCCAACTCTCTCCCCAAGGGATGCCACCTTCCACCCCATACAAAATCCTCACATGCGAATGATATCATTTTCCAGAAAATATTTGTTAGAAAGCCTGCCTTGGCGATAATACCCTCCTGTTCCATGCTATCACAAAGTCCTTGGAACACCTCCATCAGGGAAATGAGGCTCAGGTCTGTATTTATCCTGGCATACCTTGAGTAGGACCTCCTGGAAGCCTTTTTGATTAAATAGTTGAGACCATGACACGTTAATGGATACGTATCCACCCGAACTACCCCAATTTTCCAGGGCATCTGCCATATTATTCCTGTCCTGCCACGTGTGCTTGGTAATCACATAATAAAATTTACTCAACAATGTTTTGATATGAGCTACCAATTTTGATAAGTGTTAAGACTAAATGGCTATGTACGACAAATAACCTGCTAGTAATTTGCTTACGCAACTAATCACTAATTTGGAGTCCTTGTGTATCTAAAGTAACCAAAATCATTCCTTGACTGCTACATGAAGCCCTATTTCTAATGCTGTAAATTTCGCTAGATTATTTATAGACGCCCCGAATGAAAAAAATGTATACATAGATTGGATTATAATTATCATCCTTGAAAATTCCTCCTAGACCAACGTCGTTAGGGTTTCCCTTTGAAGCCCAATTAAAATTGAGTGGAATAAAATACTTAGGAGGAGGAGAGAATGTTGTTTCAATAGAGTTTTCCATTTTGTGCAACCTGAGAGTGTGGGTTGAGGGAGTTGGATATTTAATATCCAATCTCTTGAGCATCAAGTCTCCTAATCATCAACTGGTTCATCCTGTATTTCAAAAGGGGACACCAACACTGTCTCTATGATATTCTTAATTATAGTGTCATGTAAAAAGGTAATGGGCCTATATTTACCTTCAAAATTTATTAGATTCCTCTCTTTCCATAAGTTCCATAGTGTAAACCTCAGAGTTAGAAGTCAAGCTTTCATTATGATCTTATGCTTGAATTTCCTCTAAAACCAATTTACAATCCATGTCTTTAGGTCAACTGGATGAGGTAAAACTGGGAAAATTTTATTAACAAACTCCCACATTTTGCTAGCATAAGAGAATTTGAGTAAAATATCATCTATTGATTCCTCATCTTGTAGACACAGCATGCACATTGAGGGACCCTCAAAACCTTTCCTACACAAATGGTCCCAAGTTAGTGTACGGCCCTGAGCTATCATCCAAAGAAAGGTTGCGATTTTCACCCATCCACAGTCCTGCCAGATTTTGTGACATGGGATGTCCTCGTGATAAATTGTGGAAGATGTTATGGAATAATATGCTTCTTTTACTGTGAACACTCCATATTGTTGTCTTCCCCATCATAGTCTATCATGCTATGCTGAGGTTCATATAATCCGTTTGAGAAGGATTTGGTGTAGGACTTCCAAGGGAGGTTTTCCCAGGGGGTTCCCAGTCTCCCATGGTTTTCCATTGCTGCCATCCCTGTTCCTCTATTTCGGGTCTTCGTAAAATTGCCACTTGAATGACTCCTTGGGCTTGTGTCCATTCTTGAATGGGTTAGAGATGTTCATTATTAAACAATGGTGGATATTTTTTCCAAGAGTCTTCCCAAAATAAAGTCGTTTTACCTCCTCGAATCTCCCAAAACGCCAATTTTCCTACTGCATCCTTTGATGCTTATGCCTAGTTCCAGAGCCCAGAGCCTTTTATTATTCCGTCGTAATGTAGTCTTTCCCACTGTGAGTGCAAGGACAGGTACTTTCGATGCCATTTTTTCTTCAAGAGTTGGAGACCCCCCTGAAACCATAACCACCATAACTTCATAGCATAAGAGTTTCTAATGAAAAGGGGGTAACAAATACCTAAACCACCATTATTTTTAGGAGAATTCAACTTTTCTCATTCAACCAATGCCCACTCCTAATTTTTTACTGAACCTTTCATAAAAAAATACTCCATAATGACCTCAACTATTGATAATTGATAATTTGGTAAGGCATCACTGATAATTGATAATTTTGGTAAGGCTTGCAGGACAACTTTCGTGAATATGAGCCGACTTGAAAAATTAAATTTATTAAAAGTCAAATTTTCGACCTTTCGACAAGAATGTTCCAAAAATTCTTCCCAAGTGGAAGCTATGTTGTAATACAAAACCAATGGAATATTCAAGTATTTAGAAGGAAAATGATCTCTAGTGAAACCAAGAGTTCAGCTTGGTCGTATCTGAAGTAGATCCGGGTAGTTGAAAAAAAATATTTTGGACTTAGCAAAGTTCATTACCATACCTGAGGCTTCCATAAAGAGTTGTAGCAATCAACCCATTCTTCTCACTTATCTTCATGTTGGTAACCGAATAATATGACATCATCAACAAACTGTTGATGAGTGGGAGGAAGGTCTGCCATGTACAAATGAAGACCATACATGTATCTTGATTCTTCTGCTTTCTGAAACATGCAACCAAGTCCTTCCATAGCTAATATGAAGAGGAATGTTGATAAAGGATCTCCTTGCCGAAGCCCTCTAGACATGGAGAATGCATGAGAAGGTGACCCATTGATGAGGATGGAGGAAAAAGTTATCGAGACAAGGTATTCCACCCATTCAATCGATCAGTCTGAGAAACCATAAGCACGGAGAATGTGGAATAAAAATTCCCAACTGAGTCTATCACAGGAATTCGCTAAATCCAATTTTGTCATCATTCCATGCTGTTTAGACACTCGTAGAGAGTGAACGATTCCCTGCTTTGCAATCGATCCGTCAAAAATTTGTCTGCCTTGAACGAAACTCACTTGAGTCGCTGATACTAAAATGGGAAGAAGTGGTTTCAATTAGTTAACGATGATGGTTGAAATGATTTTATAAGACACGGTACAAAAATCAATTGGTCGGAATCCATCCTGGCTATCAGAGCTACCTTCTTTAGGAACTAACGCTAGAAACATAACATTTAGTATTGGGTGCAAAGTTCCCAATCGTCTTGATTCTTTGACCATTTCTTGAATTTATTTTCCTAGAAAACTCCAGCAGGCCTGAAAAAAATCTATTGTGAAGCCATCCCGTCTAGGTGCTTTGTTCTTGGGAATATTCATAAATACCACTTCAACCTCATGCATGGTCACTGGTCTCATTAGTGCACTGTTTTGCTCTCTACTAATCAGTATTGGGATATGTTGGGTTACTGCATCAATGGCTTCTTATATTTCGAATTTAACATCCGACATTGAGATTCTTGAAATATTGTACCAGTTCATGTTATATATCTTGATGTTGTAATTTTTGTCCCCATTCTTATTGGTGATGGAAAATATTCTATTATTTTTGCAATGTTGGATCAATGCATTAAGAAATAATATTGCATTACATTCTCCTTTAAGCCATTGTATCTTGGACTTTTGTTTCCAGAGAGACTTCTCTTGCTGTCATTGTTGCTCTAATTTTTGAAGGGTGCCAACCTCCTTTATCAATTATGTAGTTCAGACTTCAATAATTATTCTTTGTTGGATGTGCATCATTTGAATTTCCAGTTCTTTTTTATCTACAAAGATGTTCTTGAAGACGTTCTTATTCCATTTTTTTTTTTTGTCTTTTGCTTTAGTGCCTTCAATTTAAGTTGAAAAGCATGCATTTTACTATTCCCTCTCAAATTTAACTCCTTCCACAAGCTAGCTAGCATATCAACAAAGCCATCCGATTGAAGCCAAAAAAATTTCAAAATGAAAGGGGCGATTTGGTGGGGTTTCCTTAAGATCAATGTCTAATCTAATAGGCCAATGACCTGATCCCATGCAAGGTAAAATTGACGCTTCTATGAAGAGATATTTATGTAGGATATCTTCTAATAAAAAAACCTATCCAAACGACATGATATCTGATTATTACCTCCACGATGGTTGTTCCAAGTGAACACCCCATTATTAGTTTGAATATTGACCAGTTGCAGGTGGTCTATAACATCATCAAAAGCAAGAGGGACTTGATCTAATTTGTCTATGGCACCTTTCTTTTCCTTTAATTAACGGATAAATGGAAATACCCTCCCACTATCCACAGCACATTACCTACCAGTTGTCTCATATGCTTCAGATGTTTCATTTTTTTTCTTATCCCTAGTTCTTGAGGATCCATAAACCGCCGAAATGAATAAAACCTCATCAGTATCTATATACCTGAACTTTCCTGTAAGGATCCAATCTAAAGTCATCCAGTCGAGTAAGAGAACCACTTTAGGGTTCCGCCATACAACTAGTCCTCCTACTAAACCCCTAGAATCTAAAGAGACATTTTCACATCCTTTCCATATTGTGCCTGCTATTTGATCCATTTTCTCGCCTTGTAATTTTGTTTCTTGTATAATAACAATTGTTGGATTTTCCTTTTTTATTCGATCCCTAATATATCGCTGTTCACCTTTGCTATTTAGTCCACGTACATTCCATGAAAGGATTTTCATGATGAGGAATTAAGAAGAGGCAATGACTTCTTTGTCACTGTTGTAGTTTGGTACATATTTCCTTTGTTTGTGCCCATATTCTGTCTTGCTCCCTTTTTAGGTTTGGTGACCTTTTTCTTCAGTACTTTAGTGAGACCCTTTGATAGAATTTATTTTCCTTTTTCCTTAAAAGCTTGAAAAGACTTTGCTATTGGGTTCGTAATGGAACTTCTCCTTTTTATTTTACATTTAAGATAAGAATTTTCACAGTTCTTGCGTCCATCCTTGGATAAGTCCCCTAGGTCCTGTGTGCCCAATGATTAACCATTTAGACAAGTACTGTTTCCTCTTCAGATAGGTCGACTGAATGTTTTTCCAATAGAGAAGCGACTTCATCAAATCCAGGCAGAGTAAAACGATCAAACTCATCTTGTGACTCTATCTCCTCTTCCAATTTGCGCTTCAAGATGCCCTTATCGGGGCTCTGTTTTGGTGGTGCAGTATCCATATGGGTAGCTTCTATATATTGAGGGTCCTCATCCATATCTTCTAGTGTGGAGAAATTATTTTTCTCTTCCGACCCCTTTGTGCTAGAAGAAGCACGATTTCTATTATTTCATCTCTTGGGAATGACCTTTGTGAAACCATCATTTGACCTATGTACTCCAAACCCTTGTTCCTTTTTTCTTAGAGGGAATTCTCTTATTAAGTGGTCGTGCTCATGACAAAGCCTACACGTGAAAGGAATATGGTCATAATCTAAATACTATTTCCAAATCTCCCCTTGGTAGTCCAACTCAATTGAGTCGGGTAAAGGTTGAGATATGTTTATATAAACATATAATATAGCATAAGACGTATTTCCCCCCATTTTTGTGACTTTTGAAACTAATAAAATGTTCGAGAGTCTGACCTATCCCTCCTAAAATTTCTGGAATCCAAAAGTCTACTAGTAAAGAGTAAAATATTAACCATATGGGTGCTTCAATAAATTCCTCTTTGTCGGGATTGAAGCAAGATTCCCAGTGTCTGATATAAAGTCTTGAGTTTCTCAAGAAATATGGTCCTCCATAAAAAATTATGGCTTTGTCTTCTAGTTTGGAGAAGATAACAATAAAAAAACTTTAGGGCCCAATCTCAGGTCCACCTCCCCCTTTGGTTTCCAATTCTATTGTATCCATCACTCTATCTCCTTTTCCATTGGTCATATACCTCTGAACTTGTAGATAAATGCATGATCTCTCATGTGTTTCCCGTTATATTCTAGACTTCTAGTTGGAATAACAAAGCGATGTTTTTGGGAGGCCTTAGGGATATAATGACCCTTTATCCCCTTCTAACACTAATCTCCCAAAATCGACAATTGAGAGTTGCCAGAAGAGCATCCTTCTACTCCTACTTTGCGTTCCCCTTGAGAGAGCCTGCCAATAACCATATTTTGGAAGGAGGGGTGAGCCCCTCCCACCTTCAAATTCATGTAATGAGAATCTGTAGTTGACAAAATCAAAATTTGGGTGGAATTGTGAGATGATTCAAAATTGTCGAAAACCCTAGTCTCTGCAGAACTTCTCATAAACAATATCACCACCTTTCAGCTCTTGATCACCTTCACCTTACATATTTTCCAAGTAGCATTCATCTTTTTCCATAATATTAGGATTCTGATTGACTTTAGAACTCATTCAAATAAATGTTAAATAATTCATATCAATTTGTGAAGTTAAATTTTGAAATTTTTACAGTCAAAATTTAATAATAATTAATTTTAAAATTTCTGTTTGGAGTATATAAAGAAGGGTTGTATGCTTGTTTAGTTTTCTTTGGAGAAGTTAAAAAATATATTAAACCTAATATAAGTATATAAGTAATGAGTATTCAAGGTAATTAAAATAAGGAAAATGTTATTTACTCATAAAATTTGTAAAGAGGGTTGGATCTTTTATCATAAAAACAAAAGAGTTTTAAATATTTTGAAAGCAAGTTTATATGAGCAATTGTCAATTGTAAATTAGATATTCACATTATTATAATAGAATATAATCATAACATCCCATATATATTAATTATGAATATTGTGTGATTGGTAAAAGGTTTTCCATAGCACATTGCCTACCAGCTGTCTCATATTCCTCAGATGTTTCAAAAAAGTTCCTTATCCCTCGTTCCCGAGGGTCCATAAACCGTTGAAAGGAACAAAACCTCGTCAGTACTTATATACCTGAACTTTCGTGTAAGCATCCAATATGAAGTCAGCTAGTCGAGGAACATAGCCTCTTTGGGGTTCCACCATACTGATAGTCCTCATGTTAAACCTCGAGCATCTAAAGAGACATTATCGCATCCTTTCCATATTGTGCCTGCCATTTGATCCATTTTCTCACCTTGTAATTTTGTATCCTGTATAATAGCAATTATTGGATTTTCCCTTCTTCTTTTTTTCAGTCCCTAAGATATCGATGTTTACCTTTGCTATTTAGTCCATGTACATTCCATGAAAGGATTTTCATGATGAGGAATTAAGAAGAGTTCGTGACCTCTCTGTCACTGTTGTAGTTTAGTCCATATTTCCTTGGTTTGTGCCCATATTTTGTCTCGCTTCCTTTTTACGTTTGGTGACCTTTTTCTTCGGTTCTTTAGTGAGATCCTTCATTAGAATTTGTTTCCCTTTTTCCTTAAAATATTGAAAAGTTTTTTCTATTGGGTATGTAATGGAATTTCTGCTTATTGTTTTCCATTTAAGATAAGCATTTGCATAGTTCTCGTGTTCATCCTTGGATAAGTCCCTTTAGTCCTACTGTGCCCAATGTTTAACCATAGAGACAAGTACTCTTTCCTCTTTAGATAGGTTGGCTGACTGCGTTTCCAATAGAGGAGCGACTTCATCAAGTCTAGAAAGAGTAAAAAGGTCAAACTCCTCTTGTAACTCTACCTCCTCTTCCAATTTGCGCTTCAGAATACCCTTATCGGGGATTTTGTCTGGTGGTGAAATCTCCATATGCGCAACTTATATATATTGAGGGTCCTTGTCCATATCTTCCAGGTATGAGAAAGTATTTTTCTCTTTCGACCCCTTTTTGCTAGAAGAAGCACAATTTCTATTATTTTGTGTCCTAGGAGTGACCTTTGTGAAACCATAATTTGACCTCTGTACTCTGAACCCTTGTTTCTTCTTTCTTAGAGGGAATTCTCTTATTAATTGGTCGTTCTTGTGATAAATCCTACACCTGAAAGGAACATGCTCGTAATTTAAATATTGTTTCCAAATGTCCCCCTGGTAGTCCAACTCAATGGAGTTGGTTAAAGGTTGAGATATGTTCATATAAACACATAATATAGCGTAAGACATATCACCTTCCCCTGCCCCCCCATTTTGTGACTTCGAAAACTTTAAAAAAACATCCTAGTGTCTTGCCTATCCCTTCTAAAATTTCTGGAATCCAAAAGTCTATTGCTAAAGAGTGCAATCATACCCATATGGGTGCTTTAGTAAATTCCTCTTTGTCGGGATTGAAGCAAGCTTCCCAGTGTCTGATATAAAGGCCCGCGTTGCTCAAGAAATATGGTCCTCCTTCAAAAATATTGGCTTTGTCTTCCAAATTGGAGAAGATAACAATGAAAAAACCCTTAGGGCCCAATCTCAAGTCCACATCTCCCTTTGGTTGCTAGTTTTGTTGTATCCATCACTCTATCTCCTTTTCTGTTCGCCATATACTTATGAAATTGCAAATAAAAGCACGATACTTATGGGTTTATTGTGATATTCTAGATATCTTGTTGGAGTAACAAAGCGAGATTTTTGGGAGGCCTTAGGGATACAATGACGCTTTAGCCCCTTCTGCCACAAATCTACCAAAATCGATAGTTGAGAGTTGCTCGTAGAGCATCCTTATGCTCCTTCTTTGTGTTCCCCTTGAGAAGGCCTACCAACAACCATATTTTAGAAGGAGGGGTGGTCCCCTCCCACCTTCAGATTCATGTAACAAGAATTTGTAGCTGACATAAACGAAATTTAGGTAGAATTGTGAGATTATTCAAAATTGGGGAAATCCCTAGTCTCTGCAGAACTTCTCAAAAACAGTATTACCACCTTCACCTTCGCCTTCACCTTACATCTTTTTCCATAATATTAGGATTCCACTTGACTTTAAAACTCATTCAAATAAGTGTTAAGTAATTCATATCAATTTGTGAGTTAAATTTTGGAATTTTTTATAGCCAAAATTTATTAATAATTAATTTTAAAATTTATGTTTGGAGTATATAAAGAAGTGTTGTATGATTGTTTAGTTTTTTTTGGAGAAGTTAAAAAATATATTAAACTTAATATAAGTATATAAGTAATGAGTATTCAAGGTAATTAAAATAAGAAAAATGTTATTTACTCATAAAATTTGTAAAGAGGGTTGGATCATTTATCATAAAAACAAAAAGAGTTTTAAATATTTTGAAAGCAAGTTTATATGAGAAATTGTCAATTGTAAATTAGATATTCACATTATTATAATAGAATATAGTCATACCACCCCATACACATTAATTATCAATATTGTGTGATCGATATCTATATATATATATATATATATATCCTTTTACCAATCAGACAATATTGATATATAATCAATTGGGGTTATCTCAGAGGTTTGGGCGAAATGGCCGTTATCTTCCCTACCTAGGTTCAAATCCCCACTTATGACATGATAAGCTATAACGCCTTTGATAAATATTGTTGTAATGGTTTTGTTCCTATGAATATTTTTGTATTGGCTTCAAGCCTTGTGAACTCTTAAGTGAGTATACCTATGGGTTGGCCTAGTGCCAACAACCTCACTCTGGCCCTTGGGACGAGAGGGACATTGGCTTCTTTTCTCGAAAAATATACGTGTGGGATGGACAGGTACCAACAACCTCACTCTATCAACATCCCTCTCAACCCGAAGACTAGAGCGAGGTTGCTGGTGATATATATATAAGAGGAAATAAATCAACGTCCCTCTCAACCTGAGGGCTAGAGAGAGGTTGTCGGTACCAGGTTAGCCCATAAGTATACTCACTTAATAGTTCACAAGACATGAAGCCAATATAACAATAATCATAGGCACAAAGCCATTACAACAATGCTCATCATGTCACTAGTGGGAATTTGATCCTGGGTAGGGAAGATAACAACCATTCCTCCCAACCACACAACATAACCCCAATTGACACACACACACACACACACACACACACACACACACACACACACACATATTGCTATTAAATTGTTTTCACAAAGTTAGGAGTTTCAAATAGGAAAAGCTAATTGAAATAGTTTTTAGCTTTCTCCATTAGTCATGAGCGGTTTTTCCTTTTTACTCTATTTTAGTTTTTGTTGTATTTTAATCATGATTTTTCTAAACAATTTTGCTAATTCTATTGTTTTTTCCTAGTTTCAATTTAATTTGCGGTGAGACTCCAGTTCTTTTCACCAATAGAATGATAAAAACTAGCAATTGTCCCAAAAGGTACAAAGAGAGGCCGATAGGATTAGTAAATTGGAATTGTTGAATTTTTCTAGAAGAGTTAATTGGTTTGTGGAAAACCTTGTTTTCTTGCACTGGATCATTGTGCAATTACATTTCTTTAGATGTTTTGTTTATATCTATATTACAAGGAACACATTGAATGTCTTATTTCATTTTAGAGTAAGTTAATTACCCAAAATCAAGAAACCTCTATAGATGGCCAAGCATATACGAAGCTTGCTAGTGACCAAGGTAATAACCACCATGACTATCCCCTACCAATATATTTCATTTGAAAACCATAATTGTATATTGCATTTAGAAAGTCAAAACATAATATTAGAAAACGTGTTGATATATTTCTATTAAAAAGGTAATTCCATTAGAAACCATGATATTATTATTATATTTTATAAAGAATAATATACATATATAGAATGATACTACATCTTGAAGGAGTGCAATTCACCAAACCCCACCATCTTGAGGGAGTGCAATTCCGATGCCCATCATGTTTCTCTTCAAACCTTCATACACTACCTTCAACAGGGCGTGAAATTTTGCACAACTCATCCCCCACGCCCACCCGACACCTTGCTTCTCTTGTTCAAAAATAAAATAACTCAAGGTCAATTAAGGTCTTGAAAATTCTAAGTGAGCTACCTTTATTCAGGCGAGTAAGGCCCTCTCTTTGACTGAGCAGAGCTCACAACCAAGACCTTACCTGAGCTCAGGTAAGATGTGAAGGTCTAGAACCTTCCTCGACCAGAAGGAAGGAATCACAAAATTGAAGGGAAAAAAACTTGCTGACGATATGTTGTGAGAATCCATGCAAATTATGAGAATAGTTTGATGTTCATTGAACTTTATTTACATCACAAAGGGTATTAGGCAAACTTTGAATATATAGTTTAATTATTATATAGATAAAAGACCTGAACATAATTTCAGGAAATAGCATATAGAATCCATCCCTAGACAATAAACTACAGAAACTTTAAACATCATAGTACCACGGAATTAACTTATTGCTTGCACCTGCATATGAGCTTCTACGCACACGTAAAAACACCTATTTGGATTCCTCTGCATTTGCCTTAATGTGATCAGCTGCTGTGGGCAAATCCTTGTCCAGAAATATATCCCAATGCCCATCCCATCTAATGAAAAACTCAGTATCCGTGAAATACTACACCTTGTGCACATCAGGCGCAGGAGTATAGAGATAATCCCCGGGGCCCAAATCGAAGCACTGATTCTTAGTAAAACATTCTTGTGTTCCTCCACATGTATCTGCCAGAAACATTTCAATGCTTCGCCATGAAACCCATTATGCACAAGTCCAGCAATCATAGCTGTCCATGTGACCACATCTTGATGGCACATTTCCTCAAACACTTGGTTTGCATCCTCCACAGAACGACACCTGCAATACATATCCACAAGCGCACCTCCCACAAAGACATAAAGCTCATAACCGGTCTTGATAACCTGCCCATGAATCTCCATCCCCTGTTGTAGGTCCATTAAGCTTCCGCATGCCTTCAGCATGATTGAGAACGTAAAATTATCGAGCTCTGTGCCAAATAACTTCATCTAATCATAAATCTCCATAGCCTCGGTTTCACAGAACCCATTCTTAACATAAGCTCTGAGCAGAGCATTCCACATAAGCATAGTCTTCTCAGAGGCTTCATCGAATAATGCCCGTGCATCGACAATGCTTCCACAGGCAGAATAAAGATAAACAAGCTTGGCAGCCAAGTAGGGATTTTGATGAGCCCTTGTGATTCTCATGTGGGCGTGGACCTGCTTGCCTTCTTTCAATAATTTCTGGATAGTGCAGCGATCCAGGAGTATATGGTAGATTTGGGTATCCACAGGGATTTCTCTACTAAAGTCCATTGAGTGCATAATGCGAAGAGCTTCATCAACCAGCCCTTCTCTGCACAAAAGAAAAGTGCTTGCCAAAATCCAGGGAAGAAGAATAGCAACAACAACTGGCATGGAAAAAGCAGTAAAAATATCTTCAAGAGTGACATAAAAGAATGGGAAAAATCAGTAAGGCAACTCAACCGATATTTGGAAAAAGCAGTCACAATTCAAATCAACGGTTGAAAGTGTCTCACCTGATCCAACAGAGCAGGGTAAAAGATCATTACATCAAAAATCACCATCTAAACTTATGAAAAGGTTATATTACCATCAAATCATGATGTATATTCTTAATTCTAACTCAAGTTTAGCAGATAATATATCAATTAGGGTACCAACATCATGAAACACATTCCCCCATGTGATGTCTAGCACATGTGTCATTATAAAGTTAAATCAACAAGGGAAATTCCACAAAGGCAACATGAATAATTATACCATAGCAACATCACAAGAGAAAGTGGCATAAAGAGATGTTAACCCCATCCAATCATCAAGTGCATTTTCCATCACACATATAACATATGAAAACCATGTAAAACTCCCCCTTCTAGTGACACCAAATGATATCACATCACATTCAAAGGTCACTAAGAAACTTCAACAATCATGAAGCATATATTTCCTAACCATCCTTAATGTTCTAACTAGAGATTTTTTTGTAGTGTGATATCAAAATGTGAACTAGCTATAGAAAAATAAGGCATGCATAACCTGAAATACAAACATGCAACTGCAAATCAAAATTCCATTAAGGTAGAAATAGGAAGTTGAGCCATTTTATTAGTTCCATTGAAAATTTGAGTACAATGGGGATGGAAAGTGTGCACCTCGGCTTGCTACAACAAGAAAGAAAATACCCAGGTGAAAGTAAGTGAGTTTCTCCTCCCAAGATGGCTCATTCTGGCTGTGCATTTGACCCAAAAATTACAACAACTACTCCTAGAGGAAACGTATGGTTTGGGGCCTCAAAACTCCACCAAAAATTCTGCAAAATTAGGGACAAGCTCCTTGATATTAGATCAACAAAACCCATATTTTTTTTGGGCTAATTTAGACCTCCCAGAATTACCAAAATTGGTGTTATGCCGTCCTTCACTAGTTCTGCATTCCACCTAGAGATCAACTACTAGTTTCCCCATGATTTCTCCCTCCAAAGACTAGAAAAATTATGAAAAGCCTCCTTAGAAATTTTGGCCAAATATCTGCCTGCAACTTGCTTCTCCTTACTGCAAATATGGCTCACGAAATTGTTGGAAATAATTCTTAGAGGGGGGGTGAATCAGTATTATCAAGGTAATTATATCTTTTTGAAAACAACTGATATACGCTACTTCTGTTTAATTAACCTACGTATATACGCTATTATGCAGAAGGAAACCCGCGTATACAAAGTCAATTTTTACTTTACTTAATCTTTTCTGATGATGATTGTTAATCTGTGATGCATAATCAAATAACAGTAACCAGAGATAGTAAAACAGAGCAGAGAAACAGTCACACACAAGAACACAAGATATAAGGTGGAAACCTAATGTGGGTGAAAACCACCTGTTGCAATTCGTCTCTATCTTCTTTTCAATTAGAAACTTCTTTTGCAATATACTGGTGCAGTCTTTTTACCAGTATGCAGGCTGCAACCTGCAGAGAGCTACAACCCTCTCTCGTTTTCCAGGTTCTCCTGGAAGGGAGCTACAACCCCCTTAGCTCTTGCACTAGCCAAGATACTAGTACGTAGGTGTTGGCCTACAGAAGGCTACAACCTTCTCTTTCTTCCAGGGACCACGTTTCATCAATTTTCAGACTGGATCCATGAACATCAAATAATCATCAAGAATCAACCAATCTCGTTTTCACAAATTAGATCTGAATCAAGTAGATATTCTCCTTACAGCTGTACCGAAAACACAGTACGAGAAACCATACACCAGAAAGCAGAACCCAGAACACAGCAGCAATAGTCAGAAGCAGCTAGATCACAACTTAGATTATATACACTATTTCAAAAGCCTGAAACTAGTGTGCATACGCATCTGCGTATGGAACAACCTGTGTATATGCCCCTTTACTTCACTGAAACTGCGTGTATACGCGTCTTTTCCTTACTAAACCTACGTACAGATCTTATGAAGGATAATTCACTCTTTCAACTATTCAATCATTAATTAACCCAGATTACCAGATAGATCAAGCAAGCGTCACATCTAGCAGATCAAAAACATACAAAGATACTATCATTGAAGCTTAAAGATTATGACCCATGAATAGAACTTATCCTTCCTTTTGCGCTAAGGTTCCTCCTTCCTTTGGATCCAGATCTGCATCACCACCCAATATACCAGCTCTAGCACTTTATCAGATCTTCAATTATAATTTAGGTTGGTGATTTGTCACAAGATCTCCTTCCTCTTTTATAGCCTTAGGCCTTCCCCAATACCATGGTCCAAAACCATAACATTTCAATACCATGAACCCAAAACTAGGGATCAATACATTTGACGACACGCCACGGTCCAAAACATAGGTTCAAGTTCCAAGATCTAACTGCCATGGACCAAAAGGATGATCCTCAACATATACGCACTTTTGTAAAGTATAACCCGCATGTATACACGCCTTCTTCTAGATGAACCTGCGTATGTGTCTTTTTCTACTTTCTGAGTGCCTGAACTGAGATCTGTTACCAAAGAGAGTTTCCATCAAGGACAACACTCGTGCCATAGCTCCAGAACTATTCCATAATGCCGACATCAACCTCAAGGTTTTCAACCACCTTCATGTCAATCAATTGTTCAAGGACCCGGAAATGTAGCATATAACTATCAATATTACACTCAACTTGGTTTTGGTCCTCAATATGTTCAACCTGTTATGGGTCCATACCCCAGAATGAACGTGGTGTGGGATCCACAGACTCCGCAACCCAGTGTGCAGTTGTCATCTCAATCTGGACAGTCTTTTGTTTTTGGTTCACCCAAGCAAGCTATCTAGCCTACTACTCAAACTGCTACACCTGGGGTAGTTCCACAGCCTGGGCCTAGTTCACCACGAACTCCGTCTCAAACGTCTGCTGCAACTGTTGCAGCTTCTGTTCAATCCACTCCACCTATTTCTGTAGTATCAGCAGCTCCAGTTTCTACTGCTCCTATATCAACTCCTCGGGCCTCTTTACCCCAGTCTGGACCTACAATCCAAACTCCGGTTTCTATGCCTGCAGGTAAACTTGGGCCTAGTACGATTATTACAAGTCAACCACAATTTACTTATCAACCATACCAGGGGTAGTACCAATACGGGCCCGCTGTGCAGAACCCGACTTATCAGTATCAACCGTACCCTGGGTATACATATCAACAACCTCAACAACCCCAGTACGGTCCAGTTAATGCTGGTTTTCCAGGAGGATATAATATCCCAAATGCGAATCCGATACTGAGCTATCCTGGATATCCTCCTCCTAGGGCTGGTCTTATGACCCCAAGTTTTCAGGATCCAAACCGTCAGTTACCATTTATAGCAACTTTGGATTTGCCTGACTTGTCGTGCCTTACGAATGATCGAATCAATTATCTTCTGTTTTGGCCACCAATGCCGAATAAGTTGCCCAGTGATATACCTAAGTTTGAGGGGAAGCCAGGTGAAGATCTGTCTAATCATGTGATGACTTGCCATCTCTGGTGTGCATAAAATTCCATTATAGATGATTACATTCGTCTTCGTCTTTTTCAACGCACTTTAATTGGCCTTGCAGCCAAGTGGTACATTGAGTTGCCACAAGGCTCCTTTTATAATTTTAGTCAGTTAGCCACTTCCTTCCTTATGCATTTTCAGCTGCCAGTCCGATATGACAATGGAACGGAATTATTAACTTCGTTAAAGTAGTCGACATCCACTTATATTTCAGATCATATTCATGAATGGTGGCATCGACGTCGTTTAGTGAAAGTTTTTATCCCAGACCAAATTTTGGCAGAATGGTTTGTGAAATCATTATTACTAAAGATAACTGAAGATGTCGCTAAGGCAGGGGTAGTTACAGAAGAGCAAGTAATTATTCAAGCTCAGTACCTCGACTTAGTTTATACTCAGTCAGGTACGTTGCATGAGAAAATCCCCGACCTTCTGAAACAAAATCAAATAGCTGCATCTCCCTCAGGGTCTCATGCCGCTGATGGTATGATTGGTACTGTTAATACCAAAAGTAAGAAGAAATCCTCCAAGAATTCTTCTCCCATAATAACTTTACTAGATTCCCCTAAGGGAGAGTCTTCACCTAAAATTTCTGCCGATGTTCATGTCGTAGAACCATCCACGACCAAATCAAAATCTAATGGCAAAAAGAAAGGTAAGAAGAAGAACAAGCAGAACTCAAAGGAGAAATCCGAGAAAACTGAATCTACTGACGAGAAACGAAAACCTCGATATCCTTATCTCATCTGCAATGAGGAGCACTTTACAAGGGATTGCTCGCATCGTGCCGAGGTTGCCAAAATCATCAAAGGTTCACAAACACCCGCTGTTTTGAAGGATCCTTTTCCAAATCAAGATACTAAAATGATAGGCTCTTCCTCTAATGCCTCAGAAGAACCCATAATGATGATGTCACATGTAAGGATTGCGACACGATCGCAAGATTATGTGAGTAAAAGTCCTTTTGGTGGAAAGGAAGCCGAATCTTCCAATTCCAATCCATCAACCTCATGTCTGTCTAGTTCCGATCCACTACAGATTGAGAAACCCAATCCCGACTTAGTAATCAAACCACCTGCTAAGGGTATACTTCGAAAGTCAGCTTTCAATCCTCATGCAAGAGCTACTCAGAACTATAACATTGTTGAAGATTTAGTTGTTTCACCTTCAGCAATGTCGGCTTTGGAAGTGCTTCAATCATGTCCAGCACAGCGTAAAATGCTACTGTTGGCTATAGGAGCTGTTGATCTTCAGGACTCAAACCTCATAGTCTTTGATTTAGAAAATAGTACACCTCGCCTTCCTCATCAAATGGCTTTCCAGATTCCAGTGTTAGTCAAAAACAGACCTTGTTTCAGGACTGTGATTGATGAGGGAGCTTCCACGTGTATTATGTCGATATAGTGTTGGAAAACCCTTGGTTCTCCTATGCTTAATCAATCCTCGACAATTCTAAAGGCCTTTCATGGCTGAAGGTTTCATCCTTATGGAATTCTACAGGACTTGCCTATAGGGGTTGAAGGAAAAACCGTTAATCTAGATGTGGAGGTGGTTGATGCCACTCTAGATTACAACCTTTTTTTGGGTCGTAGCTGGTCTTACGCCATGACTGCTGTTGTTTCCTCAGTCTTTCGGCTTATTAAGTTCCCACATAATGGAAAGATTGTAACAATAGATCAGTTAACTTATTTCTCATCTGACCCATCCTCTGTTGAGAGTATTCAACATGTTGTAAAAACTGTTATCCCTTATAAGGATGTTGGAGTAGGATTGTTTAAAGATTCGGGTTTACTCAGAACTTTTTCCTTTCCTCCTCCCAACGTATAGTCTCCTTTCGCAACCATTCATATGATTTCGTCAGAATCCATTGCTCTTGACGATCCTTGGGTTGTTCCATTCGAATCTGAGGTGGACTCTCTTGGCGATGCTATGCCTTTGAGTCCCTTTGAAGTTGCTTATCAGGCAGTACAGTCATTTTCCGACTCAAATTCAACCAACCCTGATCTAGTGAATGAGATCAATGGGAAATCATTTTCAAGTTTAACCACAGAGTCAACAACCTTTTCAGAAACCATTCACACTGATGAGCAAATTCGGGAATTGTTATCCGTTGATGCATTACCATGGGAAGATCTCCATCATAGGTCTTCGTTTTTACCCAAGATTGATCATTTTGAAAATGATTTTTCATCCATTTTTACCGCTGAATATGTCAAAGAACCGCAGAATCCATTGACACATCCTTATTCTGAACAAAATTTAGCCAATATTTCTCGCACAGTTCCTATCGACATTTTAGTCAAACCTGGGATTGTTGAAAACATTCACATAGGTGCTTCCTGTACAGACACTGAAGTCAACACATATAAATCCCTATTTCAAGAATTCCACAACGTGTTTGCCTGGTCCTATGAGGAAATGCCAAGAATCAATCCTTTGATCATTTTTCATGAAATCAAAACCTACTCGGATGCTAAACCCTTCCAGCAACAGTTGCGTCAAATACACCCACAAAAAGTTGCTGCCATCAAAACTGAAGTTGAGAAATTACTTAAAGCAGGTTTCATTTATCCAATTCCTTTAATGGATTGGGTATCGAATATTGTTCCAATTAATAAAAAACAAGGGACAATAAGAATATGAATCGACTATAGGGATATTAACTGTGCTTGTCCCAAGGACAACTATCCCACACCCTATATTGATCAAATTATCGATGATTGTGCTGACAGTGAAAATTTCTCCTTTATGGATAGTTTTTTCGGTTATAATCAAATTAACATTCTACCTGCAGATCAACCAAAAATGAAATTCATCTATCCATGGGGGACATTTGCTTATTGCAAGTTACCTTTTGGACTGAAGAACGCCGGAGCAACTTTTCAAAGGGCCATGTCTTACGCTTTTCATGACATCAAACACATTGTGCAGCCTTATCTCGATGATTTACCGGTTCATTCATTATGAAGAGCCAATCATCTCACTCACTTACGAGCCATCTTCATGAGATGTCGGCATTATCAGATTAGGCTTAATCCGCACAAGTATGTTTTCTGTATCGAAACGGGTCACTTACTGGGATTTGTTGTATCGAAAGCCAGCATTCGCATTGATCCTTCGAAGGTCAAAGCCATTGTCAAATTACCCCCTCCTTCGACTCTTCGCCTACTCCAGAGTTTTCAAGGGAAAGCAAACTTTTTACATTGTTTCATTCCTAACTACGCCGAGATTACAAAAGGTTTCACCCGGTTGTTGAAACAAAACACTCCATTCTTTTGGGACGAGATCGTTGACAAATCTTTTGATGCTCTAAAACATGCGTTGACCCATGCGCCATTATTACATCCTCCCAACTACAACCAAGATTACTTCTTGTACCTCGCTGCTTCCCATTCCACTATTGGGATGGTTTTAGTTCAATAGGATGAATTCGAAAGTGAACATGTGATATATTATCTTAGTCGGACCCTAACTCCAACTGAGTTAAAATATTCACATGTGGAGAAACTGGCCTTAGCTGCAATCCAAGCTGTTCAGCATTTTCGTCACTACATTTTGTTACGCAAAACCACTGTCATTTCTAAATGTAACCCTATGCAATACATTTTGACTAAACAATTGCTGGGGGGCAAGTATTCCAAATGGATTGTCATCCTGCAGGAATTTGACTTGGAATTTGAGAAGGCCAAGTCAAAGAAGTCTTTG
>APFE030829460.1:3921-29386 GCA_000404065.3 Pinus taeda | reverse complement strand
TAATAATAATAAATAAATTATTTTGCTGAAATTTTCTTGCTGTAAAAAGACATTTTTCAGAAATAAAGAAGAGCTCTCAAACTAGTTTTCCACAAGAGTTGTAGGGGGTTTTTACAGGGTCACGTTGACCAAAAATATCAGTGTTTTCATGTGTTTTAATGGATGTTTATTACTGCTGATTTTTATTTCTGCAATTTCTAGCATTCTGTAAATTTTCCAGAATTTGTGTTTTCAGCAAAATTTATTTTTTCCAACTTGTTGAATGTATGGTTATGGGAAAGGGCATTTAACTACATGGGAGAAATAAGGACAAACTGAAAACCGGGGTGGAAAAACAGAAATTTTAACACATATTGTAAAGACTGAATTTGTTGATGGCTTCAATTTCTGAATTTGCAAATGAAATCAAACCAACACACACACACACACACACACATATATAGTACATATGATATCAAAATATGCATTAGTATGAAGTTTAGTGTGAATGGTTACTGTGTAGCAATATGAAAAATGATAAGCACGCGCTTACTCTTTATCATGCACCTCTTTCCATTCGTTTTGAGAAGATCCCTTTCTATTTTGTCTTCATCCCTTTTGTTGTTTGTGTTGTTGATATGCTTGATGTACTGCATAATAGAAAGACTCATACAATATATACCCCTTTGCCATAGACCCCTCAGGTTTTTCCCTTTGTCGAACAAAACCTTTCAATTTCTTCATGTACCTCTCTAATAAGAACATCCAACGACAAGAAACCACCCCAACTAATTCAACCTCATCTACTAGGTGAATTAGAAGACGAACCTACAGGTCCATGAATCTCGTCAGCAGTTCCTTCTCAAACATACAAACAATCTCAACTATCTCTTGACACCATCATGGAATGTTAGCCGTATGAATCTCCTTTGATGTGATCCAACATACAAATGGATATAATTTAGATATTGTACATCATAGGTCTTGCGGGAAGTCATGGTTCACACACCCACGCACAAGTAGAGGATATTGAAACTACATAATAAATAGTACATTATACAAAAAATAATTATAAAATATCCCATTACATAAATAATAAATAAATAATAATAATAATAATAATAAAATCATGTTTTTGACATACATATTCTCAGAAGGTTCGAATGGTCATCCGTTTTCAACCCCAACAAATGGCCTTCCAGAGTGAAGTAGCATTGTAGTGAAGACGCATATAAAGAAGGCACCCTCACACTCATTATAACTTCCTTTGCCAAAGAAAGATCATCTTTCCTTAAAAGATATAGGACATCACCTTCTTTGAAAGACCAAGAGGGACCAACCTCTCCTCTAGTTTCTTGTCTTTGCCAATGTTTCCTTTTAGTTTTTGAAGAAATAATATCTCTTCTAACAGTTAATGTGTCACTTTCTTTCGATGATATGTGCCTCCATAAAGAAGATGAAACATTTTAAATATATGCATGAGATCTAGTAAGTGGGCAATCTTAAGATATTGGGAGCTCATAAAAGACAGATTTTCTTTTCATCCCAATGGGAAATTTCTCAACATAGGTATTGAAGAATTCTGGATCATCGAACATAGGCTCCCCATTTGAATCAAACATTTATGCAAACTCATTCTCCTTCTCTCACTCATATGCTCTAAGCCATTCAACTAGTGTCATTATTGCAGGCCTTTGAGTTCTCTTTGGTTTACCATTGAAAGTGGATGTTGCTCTTCTGCAAGGGTGTTCTTCTAGGAGGAATACCCTGGAGCAGTCATACACTGGCTTTCATAGGTGGTCGGATCACCTAACCTTTAGAGAAGGTCCACAACATTTACATCCATGATACACTTTTATTACAAGACCTACAAAATTATTATATACAAGTCAACACATTAGCGACCATGAACATCAAAGCAATTGTAGCGAATTAAATTAATATGCGGAAAAATATTGTTGCGTATATAAACAAATCAATAAAAATGTAATTTACTAGAGCAAACTCCTAAGCCTGGATAATCATGTATGGTGTAAGCACATATGCATACAATGTAAAACTCCTCTCTATTACAATGGGTCTTGATACATCATACACATGTATCCCTTCCCATAATTCCTTCAATTCATCCACCAATGGTTCTAAGTAGACATCAATATTATTCACTTTTCTTCTACCATGGACTATGAGAGCCAACATAAGATGCTTATTCTTCACTTGTCTTCTACCATGGACTACGAGAGCCAACATAAGATGTTCATTCTTCACTAAAAACCTCAGGGGGGGTATTATTTATGATCACTACTACATGCCAAACATAATAGTTGGTGTTTTGGAGGGAATATGGGTTGACTCCATCCATGGCTATGTTTATTCATAGACTTTGTACTTCATCCTTAAATTTTCCAGGCCATGTGCCTTTACATGCTTCATGGTTATTGAATCTGTTGGGATTCGCATAACTCCTCACTCACTTATGTGTGAGGAATGTCATCCCTACAACATAGTTAATTCTTTGCAATGAAAGAGTCTTTGAATCCTTGCAATTATATGCATGTGCCTCAATATCTTATGAGGACGAACATGTGATTTACCCTTTTTTTTTTTTTTTTTTAATTATGGTACCTATCATGCCCACGTTTTAGACATATCTCTTTGTTTGCATATTCTCCTCTATATAGAATACAATCATTCAAACATGCATGATATGATATGTACTAAACACCCAACATTTTCAACAATTGATTTTCCTCTTCATAGCTACCCGGCAAGACATTATCACTCGGAAGAACCTCATCTTTGAATAACCGCAGTTGGTGGGGAATATAATTGTACAATGTCAATATTTAACGTTCGTAAAATTGACCATTTTTAATGTTGATTGTGTGACAATATTTCTCAAAATATAAGGGACTTGATCGATCATGTAGGTGAATTAACGCACATATTTATAGATTTTAGAAAATAAAAACAAATTCAACCATCTCGACGCTTTTCTAACAATTACAACATTGATGCTATTAATACTATCGAACACACCAATGTTAAGATAAATTGAAGAAAAAAAAATGAGATTTTGTTTTGTTTTTTCTTAATTAAAAACGAGTGGCAATTGATTTTTCAAAATATAATTTCATAAAGTCTTTTAAATATCAATAAGTTATTCATTATGTTATTACTTTTCCCAAAATTTCAAGCAAGTGATTTGCAAGAGAAACATACCAGGAGCACTGTGTAGCAACACAATACTTTGGAGCAGTAGAAATATTTAGGAGATTAGAAGCTGAAAGGTATCGTGATTCACTTAGAACCCTACATAGTAAAAATTTTAAATTTTATTTTTTATTTGACTAATAAAAAAATCACAATTTTTGTGAGGGTTTGATTAAAAGAGAGATCATTTGCAAGAGAGACATACTAGGAGCACTGTGGAGCAGCAAAATATTTTGGAACTGCAAAAATAACATAATTTGAAAGTTATGGCGATTCACTCAAAACCCTGGATAGCAAAATTTTTAGCTTTTACGGCTAAATTGTTTTACAATTTTTGTTGGATTTATTAACAATTAAAAAAAAACCCATGTATAGTAAAATATTTACTATTGATTTTACTAGTAAATTTTTTTACAGTTTCTATTCCTATTTAAATTTAATTAAAATTCAGGAAAAATAATCAATACTTACCTTAAACTCTTGCTTCTTCCTGAAAAATTTCTCCTCAGCGTTTAACTTCCTCTACTACTTCACAATTAGGGATTTTCATTTTAGGCATTTAAATTTAATGGATTTGTGTGTTTACCATATATAAGGCATTTGACATGTAAAATAGGGGAATCACGTATTGAATTAGATATAAACCATGTCGGCCCTGTTTGTTTAAAAATAAAAAGGATATATGTTATGTAGCGCGCCCTGTGTAGAATTTTGTAGAATTTTTCTATAAATCAGCTAGCCTTGATACCATGTAGAACTTTTTCCACAAATCAGCTAGCTCTAATACCATGTAGAAATTTCCCACCTGTAGATCACCTCATAATGCAATGTACTAAAGCAAAACACTTGATCTACTTCTACAAACAATTTAGCGGAAACTTAATCAACCATGGGAAACATCAATAAGAACACATATAATTGATATGGAGAAATCAAACACACATAACGCAGAAGATATAACCAGGGGAAAACACTAGCCTAAAACCCCATCTCTATATTATCATACAAGTGGAAATATGTTCAGATTACATAAAGCCTTAGCTCAGAAGCTATTCATCTCTCAGTACAATCCCTCTGCTACTCATAGACAGTCAAAGGCTTCTCACAAACCTTCTCCTCTGCCCTCCAAGCCTCCTATTTCTATGCACAATTTTTCCTGGGTCCTCCAGTTGCAACCTGTGTGATTCTCACCTCACACATAACACTGACCTCTGAAATAACTGCACAAACCTGAATGAGATAAAATCCTCATCATGGATGAGCTTCCTTTCTAGGAAAAATATTCATCCAACTGATAGTGCATTGTCCCTCATCTGATCTCAACTGGGTCGCTAACAAAACTGACATGCAACAGTTATCCATGAGTGAATCCTCAGTTATCTAAAATAATAGTTGTCACATGCATGCAAGCATTAACAAACTATATTTTATTATTTTAACAACTTGTTAAAATAATCTAACTGGACTTGACTAGTTAGAACTAAGTTAATTGATTCTTTCATTATAGAACTCATACTTATTCGCTCAATCAGTGGAGGAAATTAAGGATACATTCCTCAATTAGTTGGACAACACATGTGCATGCTCACAAAGACTTCAAATTTGAATTTCCTTAACTAATTAACTCAACTGAATTAATTAATTAATATTTCCAACTGCTGTTAAGACCAAAATTAATCTTACTTCCTATAGATAGACTAGGGACTGCTATAAATAGGAAGGGACCCATAAATGTTATTTTTAGAACTTTTTATTTTTAGCAGTTTCACCTCTCACCCAAGGTGGCCAATGACCTCACTGGCCAAACTGCTTTTTTTAGGACTTCTATTTACAGCACATTCTAAATTTAACATTTCTTGTTGCACATTTTTCAACACTCCCTCTCAACAAGAAAAGTTTCCTCTCGAACCTGACCTTGTAAC
Source organism: Pinus taeda (assembly GCA_000404065.3). Lineage (NCBI taxonomy): Eukaryota > Viridiplantae > Streptophyta > Pinopsida > Pinales > Pinaceae > Pinus > Pinus taeda. The sequence goes on along the minus strand of APFE030829460.1, from coordinate 24,272 downwards.
TCTGGAATGTTCTGCATGCAATACATCTACTCGGTCCACTTGCTCCAACAACACTTGGAACAAAAACACTCCCAACTGACCACTCTATTGGGCTAGAACATACTCTGATGCTGAAGCTCTACCTGCTGCTGATAACTGCTCCCTCTCTAACATCTGCACTACTGCAACATCTCGCACCATTGCACACCTCTCTATGCCACCTAGCACTATGCAAACCACTTGTGCCTCTCGCATTGCTGCAGCCTGCTAGCTATGCGTTGTCATGGGATTCCCTGCATTATCGCTCTCGCTGTCACTCCATCCACATTTGTCTCTAACCAATAAGTCAGTTCCTGCTACTCCACATTGGGGCTCTTGTAGCAAGGTCTCATCTAAGAGGTTGGGTACCTCAAGGATCCTGCCCCTCCTCCTTGGGATGATCACTCCACATCGCCCCACCTCCTACCTAGAGGTATCACTGCATGTGATCCCTCAGCCCACCTGGCTCAAAGTTCCCCCTACTAGAGGTCTGTACATGAGTAGATGTCTCTACTCAATCTCCTCTCAGCTTCTCTAGTTGTGGCTGCTCCATAACTTCCTGAAGCTGCTGCACCAATCGTGGCTCCTCCACAATCGTCTAAGACTTCTTCTGGCGCTGCATGTTGAGAGGTAATGTACTCTCCCTCTCAACCACCAAGTATCTAACCTTTGCCTTGCTCCTCAAGGCTTTACATGCATCTTGTACCTCAAGTGCATACAGGTCCTTGGCTAGCACGCCAATCTATTTCCACTTTCCTGTCGTCACGAAATTTTCTAGGATTTTAAATCAGTGATATGTCCCTCATCCGAACTCCAAATTAGCCGATTTTTTTATTTTATTTTGGGTATTTTTCCACAAGGAATCCAAATCTGCTATTTATTTCTGAAAATTTTATACACAAATTTTCAAATCTGCTTTGCAAACTCTCGGCCCAAAACTAAAAACTTTGAAATCTCCTCTCAGTATATTGTTCTCTCCTTGATCACCTGTGCTCTGATACCATGTAGAACTTTTTCTACAAATCAGCTAGGTCTCATACCATGTAGAAATTTCCAACCTGTAGATCACCTCGTAATGCAATGTACTAAAGCAAAACACTTGACCTACTTCTACAAACAATTTAGCAGAAACTTAATCAACCATGAGCAACATCAATAAGAACACATATAACTGATAAGAAGGAATCAATCACACATAACACAAAAGAATTTATCCAGGGAAAGCACCTGCCTAAAACCCCATCTCTATATTATCATACAAGTGGAAATATGTCTAGATTACACAAAGCCTTAGCTCAGAAGCTATCAAGCTGTCAGTACAATCCCTCTTCTGCTCATAGATAGTCAAAGGCTTCTCACAAACCTTCTCCTCTGCGTTCCAAGCCTCTTGTTTCTATGCACAATTTTTCCTGGGTCCTCCAGCTGCAACCTGTGTGATTCTCATCTCACACACAACACTGACATCTGAAATAACTGCACAAACCTGAAGGATATAAATCCTCATCATAGATGAGCTTCCTTTATAGGAAAAATATTCATCCAACTAATAGTACACTATCCCTCATCTGATCTCAACTGGGTCTCTGACAAAACTGACATGCAATAGTTATGCACAATTTTTCCTGGGTCCTCCAGCGGCAACCTGTGTGATTCTCACCTTACACACAACACTGACCTTTGAAATAACTGCACAAACCTGAAGGATATAAATCCTCATCATAGATGAGCTTCCTTTATAGGAAAAATATTCATCCAACTGATAATACATTGTCCCTCATCTAATCTCAACTGGGTCTCTGACAAAACTGACATGCAACAGTTATCCATGAGTGAATCCCCAGTTATCTAAAATTATAGTTGTCACATGCATGCAAGCATTAACAAACTATATTTAATTATTTTAACAACTTGTTAAAATAATCTAACTGAACTTTACTAGTTAAAACTAAGTCAATTGATTCTCTCATTATAGAACTCATACTTATTCCCTCAATCAGTGGAGGAAATTAAGGATAAATTCCTCAATCAGTGGGACAACTCATGTGCATGCTCACAAAAACTTCAAATTCGAATTTCCTTAACTAATTAACTCAACTAAATTAATTAATTAATATTTCCAACTGCTGTTAAAACCAAAATTAATTTTACTTCCTATAGATAGACTAGGGACTGCTATAAATAGGAAGGGACCCAGAAATGTTATTTTTAGAACTTTCTATTTTTAGCAGTTCACCTCTCACCCAAGGTGGCCAATGACCTCACTGGCCAAATTACTATTTTTAGACATGTTATTTTTAGGACTTCTATTTATAGCACATTCTAAATTTAATATTTCTTGTTGCACATTTTTCAACGCCCTGTGTAATATAACGCACTGGGGTGCCCTTTGTAAAACAACGCACCGTGCACCCTGTGTAATACAATGCACCTGTATATTATAACATTGTCGGTTTTGTCCAGTCTGTTTGTTGTTACTCCTTGTGTAATATAACGCACCAACGCACCTCTTCCAAATAACATCGTTAAATCATTGTAGTGCGTTTAGCGTTACAAATCGCACAATAATAATTTAAAATTATTTAAAAATAATAATTTTCCCTGATGGTGCCAAACAATTAAATGCCTGATGCGTTTAATGGGATAAGTGTCGAAATAAACACACCGGTTACCAGAGCTCTTTTTGGTTGAAAATTATTTGATTTATTTAAAAAATATATTTAATGGCTTATGTATTGAATGATACATGTTGTATATTAACAAAAAAATGTCTGAGAAGGTGTCAAGTAACAAAAATATTGATCGACACAATGATAACACATCGAAAAAAACAGAGAAGGCAAGTTCTTTGTAAATTCTTTACAAAATTAATATGTTTGAACAATATGTAAGTTATACTAATATGTATTGATTAGTGTGTGTTATGCAGAGCCACAAAATGAAGATCAATAAGATTATTTCTAATCTAAGCACAAAAGAGCATAAAAGCCTAATAGAAAAATTGCAGAAGGATGAATCAGGTGAATGAAAAATACTATTCAATATTAATTTTTTTTTTCATTAATAATATACTTAAGAATATTAGATAGCATGTTTCAAACATTCTATTAATTCATATATGTTTAATGTTCTACACGGAGCAACAACAAGGGAAAATATCAATGCGTTCTAAGAAAATAAAAATTATAGAACATGTAATTGATGATGAATTGGTCCTTAGTTCATCTGGAGTGGTGTTGGAGGTTAATGAAAGGGGATTTTTGTTTTATAAAACTATGAGTGGTATAGTGTAATGAACGTATAGACATACTTTCCACTTACAATACAAAAATCAATCCAATGATTTTAAGAACTAAATTATATCTAAACTACAGGAAGCATTTCCACAGCAATGGTCAATGACACATTTCAAACTTGTAATAGCGAAAACATATAGCAAAAACAAAAAATCATTCAAAAGACAATATTCATAATTAAAATTATTTTCTATAATTATATGTATATATTACTACAAACCATTCATTTATTAATATCAATTTTGTTATATTTAGTTTTCATATATCAATACAAAAATAGCTTATTACTTTTTTAGGAAGATTATGAAAATCCCAAATGATCAACAAGCTAATATGCGAAACATGTCAGTAGGAATGTCCAAAAAAGTGCAGAAGGATATGGTCAAAGAAATGGACATAATCGCATCATAGGAGGAGCCATCTCAACAACAATGTGAGCTATCTCAACAACAATGTGTTTCAAATGTATGTAATCATGATTGACTTTGTACATATAAAAAAATATTTAACATTAAATATTAACTTTCAAGTATTTTCTTGTAAAAAAAAAAAAACAAACAAACAAAACAAAACAAAACAAAAACAAAAAACAAAAACAAAAACAAAAACAAAAACAAACAAACAAACAAAATGGAATTCATTTAGCACATAAAACACAACGACAATGAAGAAAAGGGCTGATTTCAAAGTTTGTGAGTAATTCTTAATATTTCCTTATAATAACTCAAGGTTTCATTTTTGTATCTTTTAAGTTGTTTTACAACAAACAACCTTGAATGTGTTCAAATAGGTGCTAACATACAAAGAAGAGTCATTAGAAGAATTGATTGAGATTGGGTTAAATATGGGTTGTGAGTATATGTTGCCATATCAAAAATTAATTGTGAAAGTTGTAAGTATCTATGTTGTTTTACTTCTTTGAGTTTATAATTAATAGAACAAAAAAAATCGTTTATATTAAATCTATGATTTATAATGGGTTTTATAACATGCACGACACAAAGTGTGGAACTATGCTAACAAATATTTGTTGCAACAAGGCATGAGACTTGGTTTTGAAACCATGTGCAAAGTTTATGAGTCACTTCTTCTTATGGTACATTGTTATTTGATTTACATTGATGTATATTATTTATTTCAATTTTCATTATTTTCACTAATGTAGATACATTCATTACACTTTATTTTTATGTTTGTAGGTGAAACAAGATCAAGAAGACAAAAACAATTGATGCAATCAATAAAACAATCCTCCAAATAATCCAAGTCATGGAAGTAGCTCAAGCATTGGCAACAGTTCCAACGAATAATAATGATCTGTTTGAATATTAATGCAACCTCTTGTATTTTTTGAAATTATTGTCTGTAAAAATCAGACATTTTGTTTAATGTAATGGACATAGTGTCCCAATTGAAAGACAAGAGGTTACCAATAACAATCCCATTTTGTATGACAAAGAGCCTCTTATTGATATATAATAAAATACATTTTATTTTATTCTATTGTGTTATCTAATGTCGTTGTGAAATGTTACACCACTGATTAAATATTATAATGGAGAGATGTGAAATATGATAATATAACAAATTAATCCAAACATCATATACAAATGCACTAATCAAACTTTAATTTATATGAATACTATTATAATATATATGTTGATTTTTCGATGAATAACAAATTTTAAAAATTACAATAATTGCACTTTCACAAGATGTTTCAAAAAAAGATAAAATCTCATTCAAAAAATTGGCATGTCCATAACATAAAAACACACTACTGCATTATGCTATATAAAAGCACTGTGATGACATATTCTTGCATGATCCTTTTTGGAAAACAACAACACCACGACATTTATTTCTTCATGCACCGGTATTGTTTGCAATTAATGCCCCGGTGCATTGTAATTATTAACACACCAGGTTTTTCATAAAACTAACACATCGATCCTACAAAATATTATTTCCAACGATGGTGCATTATGAAAACTAATGACACCAGTCCTTTTATATAAGCAATGCATTGGTGTGTTTATACAAACAATACGCATTGATGTTGCCAGCTTAAACAAAAGAATCAGGCCTACAATTATTTTTTGTGTGGCCTAGTTTCATTCCTTACAAGAACACCCTAGGGCTTTTTTTTATATATAAGCACTAATGTGGTATAGATTACGCACCAATGTTCTTTGCATTCAATTCCTCAGTGCTTTTAGTTATGTATAAAACCCAATGCGTTTATATATGTAGGCACTGGTGCTACTTGTTCCATTAAGTGCACCGCTAAAAAAAAAAAAAAACAAAAAAAAAAACAAAACAAAACAAAACAAAACAAAAAAAACATCTGCTAAAACCTCTAGTTGCCTATATTTTTTCAATTGTGATGAAGTTTGATGTAAGGATACTGACATCCTTTTAAAAATCCCATGTGGACCTATGAGTTATGCCCACATAACCTCTAAAGTGAAGCAAGGTTACACCCTTTCATAAATTCGGAATTAAAACTAATTAAATCCCTGTTCACATAATCTTAATAAACCCCATCAAGTTATCAGAACCCAAAACAATAGAAAACCTGACTATTCACCTGATCAACGAAAAACAAAGACATAACCTGACAACGAGCTTGGTCCCACTTCGACCACATCCGACCGATCTCAAATAGATCTAACCCATGTTGATAACATATCGGGTCCGACTTTTCCACAAATATGATCACACTAACTCTCTGCCATTGATCTTACCTTTCAATCTGACGGTTGTTGGTTCACCCGATCAACAAACTAATCGACGATCCTCCATCATTGATAAAAGCACACTTGATCCAACAGTTAACATCGATATCGAGTGTGGATCTTACACGATGTCTACCGCCCTTACAGAGTTGATAAGGAATATAAATAATTGAAGTATAGATTTTCGGGTATGTTTTTCAAATTAAAGTTCGATCACTCTATGACGCGATATCCGTTGGATATAAGAGGCCATCAAATCTACGGTTTGCGGGACTTCAACTAACACACAGTTTAAAAATGGGCTTAACCCCCGCAATCGACTGTGACCTAGGAGTTTGAATATGAGATCGACGGCTAGGAGTGAGTGCGGGGCTTCAACCACAATCAAGAAATTCATACACTCCTACTCCCGTAGTTGTTGATCACCATTGGATTTGTCAGCCAACGGACGGTCCTGACTTATTTTGGGGTTTCTTCACAAATTATCAATCAACTCGGTCTTTTGATGTTTTGGGTTTGTTTCCTATATTAAACCGCATGCATAATCATTAGAGAACACTTATGATCTTCTCACAAACAGATCATCATTGATCAAACCTATGATCAATGATGATTCATTCCTTCATTCAATCTCTGTTTGTTAATCTGGTAGGGATAATCCACATCAACCAATTTTCTGCATTATATACAGAACACACACTCCTATCCTATATTCTGAGCATCAAAAAACACAATAATTCTCAGATCCTCAATCCAGTGCCTAAAAATTATAAACACACTTAATACTAAAATACACAAAGAAATACACAATCCACACTGTATTCATATTAATAAATATTTACAGAAGAAACAGTCACACTTGACTTTTTCATTTCTGCCCTCGCTCATCCATCCTATCTTTCCATCTGAATCTAACCCCTTCACTCATTCCAAAATATTACAATTTATACAAAATGCGGATTCATGAACCCATTTAGTTCAGATCCGGAAATCTTTCATTCTTCCTTAAAGATTCTCTTCACTCCACTCTTTTCTCAAACAAATGCTAATTTAAGCTTTCAAATCCCTCATATCCTATTCAAACCAGATAATCTAACTGCTTGGCCTGATCTCCACGCAAGGAGGATCAATCAGCTACTTATACCTTTTTCTGCTTAGATTTTGACAACAAATAAAACACTCATACACTTAAATTAATAAAATTAATTAATCTCTTGTCTTCCAACCCTTTGTTAGCCACAACATGTGATCATACCATCACATTAATGACTCTAAATGCTCCTGCATCAAACTCCCAAAGTTGAAAGTTTTCATGACCTCCTGGTCATGTGTTTCTTCTGTTGATCATCCAGTATCCCAAACTTTACTTTGTAACTGGTCATCACTTTCATCATGCTGCTGATTCATTTCTTCTGCCATTGTCACTTTTGTTCTTCCAGGATTCCAAATATTATGTTGTTGTTGTCCACTTTCCTTGCTGATACAAATTTCTTTTGTTAATTTCTCTTCCTTGTTGTCTCTCTTCTTAACTGACTTCATCTTCCACACTTTCTCAACTTCCTCTTTACAATTTATTGTTAGCTGAACTCCACTGACATTTGTCTGCTGTACATTCTCCCTTACCATAGAAATTATGAAATTTTTGTCCAATTCTTCTTCACCTCTATCATTTACAAACTATTGCTTGTACTCTATAGCTTCCCTTTCATTATCATTAAAGATAATATTTCCCTTTATCTTATCAGGTTCAGCTAATAACTTTTCTACTAATTTGAATCTTCCCTCATCTCCAATAAGCATATCATTTGCATATGACTCCTCTTTCTTGTATAAAACCGAATTTCTACCACAATTATTAGATTTAAAGTTACTATGGATTTCTGTCTCCACATATAACTCTGCCATCAAGTCCTTATATTGATCCTCTACAAAATTTATAAAACTGTCAATAAATTTCATTTGAGCACTTTCCTGTTCATTACAAAATATTCCTTGTTTTGACACAAAAATGTCATTCAACAATTCAAGAATTAAATTCTCGTGAAATATATCATTGTGAAGTATCCTTTCACCTTCTGTACAACTAAATAATGTTGTTTCATCTTCACCTACAACAAAAACAAAATTGTGGTTTTTTAAAGCTTCTTCATGGTTTACAGATTCATAAAAATAATCCACTTTAAAATCACAGAATTCCTGAACTTCTGTATTTGTCAACATCATCATACATTCCTTCACATTTTCCACACTGCCTGGATTTTCTACTAAAGATACTTCATTCTGGTTATCAACACAAATTTCTATTTTTTTGTCTTCAACTTACTTAATCATGACAATTTCCCTCTCAATACCATCATTCCCAAAAGTATTAAATACATGCTCAAAATATCCTTCTATTTCAACTATTTCCTCAAACAGTTTCATTTCTTCATCAACATGCATAAGCACATTGTCCAAATGTTGTTCATCACCTGTCAAACCTGGAAATATACACATCATGTCAGTTTCAAAAATATATGGCTCTTCATTTGAACTCTCATTGACCAGACCTTCATGCTCCTTTGAACTATTCGGATAGTTCACTAAGTTATTGAGAAATTCTTCCTCAACATCTCTGATTTCCTTTTTGTCAAAAAAAAACTTCTCGGACTGCAGCTTCTTGACTTTGCTTGACAATTTCATCATAAGTCTGCATAACATCCCCTAGTCCTTCACAATTTTCTCTAGCACTCAGCTTATCCAAATAAGACAACAATGTCTCCTTCTCTTCTATGATAAGACTTTGATCTTTCAAATATTTATTTGACTTAACTTCTTCAGCTGAGTTCTCTGTGTCAGTTTCGCTTCTCTTCACTTCACAACCCTGCAATGCACTAGCTTCTCTCCCTTTGTCCATTTTCCATTGGTTTTCTATCCATGTTAATATTCCTTCTAACATGATCCAATAAGTTTTCACTAAGAGAAGACATAACCATTTACTCATACATTCTAATTTTCTCCATCTCCTTTTATGTTTTTCTTGTCTCTGCCTCTTTCATAGAGTCAATTTCATTTGGCTGCATACCTACAACTTTACATTCACACAAATAATTAATCCTAAAATTATGAGATTCTCTTGCCTGTGAAGATGCTACCAACACCTTTCTCTCGTGTTGATCTGTATAGATCATCTCTTCGTCACTATATCACTGTCATCATTGTCTCCTTCCCCAAGGAGAGATCCTTTCTCTGGTTCACAAATGTATTCTACTCCTTCATCCTCAACTTTTCGAAGCATTAATTTATGAGCAAACAATTCTCTGACAGGCCACTTAACTCTTTTCCCCACATGAATTCCTTGTTCCAAATCTTCTCTGATTTCTTTTTGTACCTGCTTCTTCAAATGACTGAGTTCTGCCTTCATCTCACCCAACTCTATGTCCATTTCTTCTTTACTCATTCTTTTGAGTCTCACTACTTTGGCACTCTTTTTTTCTCTATCTGTGACTTTCCTTTATACCCTGTTATGACTATCAATAGTCAGTTCCATTTCTTCCTCTGGTGAAATTTCCTTATTCATGGGTGAGCTGCAACTAGCCCTTTCTTTCATATGTAGCAAGTCTCCTTCATGCCTCACCAATTTTTTTTTAGTTTATCCTTTTGGCATCTATTGCTTCTTTTCTTGAACCTTTCACTGACTAGCAATTCTACCCAACACTCCTCTTACTGGAATTGTTATCTTTAAGACAACTCTACCCACAATTACAATTGTGGAGCTGCCTCATCAACCTCTACCCAACCGCAGTTGGAAGTTGTTCTCAGCTTCTCTTGAACACTCCTTGCTCTAGGCTACTGCATCTTCAATTGCTCACTTCCTTCTTTCATTCAGTAATTTCATGTATTGTTGGGTATTGTCACCTTTACTCATCCGAGAGTTCTTCTTGCTGCATCTTCTTTAACATAGCTCATCTGCTATGATGCCGATACAATTCATTCTACCTTCCAGCAATTTCGCTGCTTCCATTGACCTGTACAATCTTATCTCAAGATACATCAAAGTACCTTTCAAACCTGCCAATTTTCCTTCAAAGATGTCTTAAAACTATTTCCCATTCCATCAGTTAAATCTTTGCCAAATGATTCATCTGTTCACTATTTCATTTAAACTTCTCCATTCAAAAGACTCCATATAGTCAGCAACTATTCCTCATCTTACGATTAAGATTCAATTTGAAATTCACCTATATTTACAAATTCATGACACACTACAAATTCCTTCTGATAATTTATTTACAAATTCATGACACACTACAAATTCCTTCTGATAATCTGTTGTAAGCAAAACCTGTCTTGCTTCTACAAATTCCAAAATTCATTCCTTGTAGTGGTTCTTCTTTCAGATCTATTAAACCCAATCTTTGTTCTTTCAACCATCAATATCATTGTCTTCAACAAAACTTTAAGCAATCCTGAATCATTAAAATTCTTCAAATAATTTAAATGATTTCAGTCATAGCAATCCACTCTTCTATTTGACTTTAAATTCAAAACCTTTTACTTCAATTTACCTTTTAAATCAAACCAATCATTCAATCAACTTACATGGAAATTTCATTTGTCTGAAATGAAATTTTCACTCCCTTGTTGTTCTCCAAATATGCAAACAAATCTCTCTGCTGACAGAGGATTCACCTTTTCCCTGTTCTGATCTCAATGTCTTTTGCATTAAATTCTTTTGAGCTCTGATTTTGCTTCGATTGTTCTAACATGCAGATATCTCCAATCTTTAACATTATTGTACTTCTATGCAGAATCCTTTTCTGCTCTGATACCAAAAATGATGCTAGGATGCTGACATCCTCTTAAAAATCCCATGTAGATCTATGAGTTATGTCCACATAACCTCCAAAGTGAAGCAAGGTTACACCCTTTCATAAATTCGGAATTAAAACTAATTAAATCCCTATTCACTTAATCTTAATAAACCCCCATCAAGTTATCGAAACCCAAAACAATAAAAAACCCGACTATTCACTCGATCAACGAAAAACAAAGACATAACCTGACAACGAGCCTAGTCCCACTTCGACCGCATCCGACCAAATAGGTTTAACCCACTTTGATAACATATCGGGTCCGATTTTTCCACAAATATGATCGCGTTAACTCTCCACCATTGATCTCACCTTTCAATCCAACGATTGTTGGTTCACCCGATCAACAAACTAATCAACGATCCTCCACCGTTGATCAAAGCAGACTTGATCCAACGATTAATAGCGATATCAGACAGGGATCTTGTGCGACGTTTACCACCCTTACAGAGCTGATAAGGAATATAAATCCTTGATTTATAGATTTTTGGGTCTTTTTTTTGAAATTAAAGTTCGATCACTCTATAACGCGATGTCTGTTGGATACAAGAGGCCATCAAATCTATGACTGCAGGACTTAAACTAACACACGGTTTAAAAATGGGCTTAACCCCCACAATCGACTGTGACCTAAGAGTTTGAATATGAGATTGACGGCTAGGAGCGAGTGCGGGGCTTCAGCCACGATCAAGAAATATGTACACTCCTAGCCCCGCAGTTGTTGATCACTCTTTTGATGTTTCGAGTTTGTTTCCTGTATTAAAACACATGCACATTCATTAGAGAACACTTACGATCTTCTCACAAACAGATCATCATTGATCGAACCTGTGATCAATGATGATTCATTCCTTCATTCAATCTCTGTCTGCTAATCTGGTAGGGATAATCCACATCAACCAGTTTTTTGCGTTATTTACAGAACACACACTCTTATCCTATATTCTGAGCATCAACAAACACAGTAATTCTCAGATCCTCAATCCAGAGACTAAAAGTTATAAACACACTCAATACTAAATTACACAAAGAAATACACAATCCACACTCTATACTAAATTACACAAAGAAATACATAATCCACACTGTATTCATATTAATAAATATTTACAGAAGAAACAGTCACACTCGACTGTTTCAATTTTGCCCTCGCTCATCCATCCTATCTTTCCATCTAAATCTAACCCCTTCACTCATTCCAAAAGATTATAATTTATACAAAACACGGATTCATGAACCCATTTAGTTCAGATCCATAAATGTTTCATTCTTCCCTACAGAATCTCTTCACTCCACTCTTTTCTCAAACAAGTGCTAATTTAAGCTTTCAAATCCCTCATATCGTATTCAAACCAGATAATCTAATTGCTTGGCCTGATCTCCATGCAGGGAGGATCAATCAGCTACTTACACCCTTTTCTGCTCAGATTTTGACAACAAATAAAACACTCTCATAACCTTAAATTAATAAAATTAATTAATCTCTTGTCTTCCAACCTTTTGTTAGCCACAACATGTGATCATACCATCACATTGCTGACTAGGTCTAAATGCTCCTGCATTAAATTTCCATTATAATCTCCACTAAAAAATCTGTTATCATAAACAAATGTTTTAGCGAATGTGTTTTTGACAATTTTTGACAATTTTTGCCAATTTTATAACACTAAAAACTCTTGTTATAACCTCAGCTATAAGGTATTTTCCTTGTAGCGACAATGTGTAATTCGTGAACGTGACTTTGATCATTGTGCATGTAAAATGGCTTATACGTTGAGTATGGGTATGCCTACCTCAGCAGTGATATCATGATGATAATGTATTATAACAATTAATTGGTGATCCCAACTAGTCGATTCTTGATCCAGACTTTTCACAAGGTAAAGCACTTTAGCCCTCGGCCACAACTTTTGACTTTGTACTTTAGGGGGGAATATGTTACAATTCATTTTGTTGCATTCAAACAAATGGCCCTCATGATGGATCTATCATCATCCATTTACACCTTGCAATCATCCCCTAATTTATCATTCTCTCTCCAGAATTTGTGAAAATTCCGCATCACATTGGGTAAAAGGCAGGTGCAATGATAAGCGCAAGTTTCTCTTACACAAAGTGCAATGACACTTGGAAATGAGTGAAGATAAAAAATAATTTCAAAGTCTCTCTCTCTAGAATCTTCGGGAATATATTTAACCATTACTGTTGGATCTGATCTCAAACTCCTACTAATGAGGTATTATCTCTTATCTCATAGAACTTACCTCCTTCTAAAGTGGATTTAATCCCTAGTATGGTAAATCCAAAACTACCTCATTTACCTTATAAGGCAACACCTACCATAGAGTCTAGGTTGGATTTTGGATACTCTTATTATGCCTTTATGTTGTTTATTTGTGCCTAGAGGTCCATAATCCATCTATGTGCTTTAGATGTGATTGAAGGCTTACCATTACGGCAAAGGAAGGATAAGAAAGCTGGGAGAGATTCACAAAGTCAAGACCTATAAGGGTTGTAATCTTTTCCTACCATTATTACAAAAGTGCATTTTTTCCTAAACATTATGTCTTGATTTTGTATTTGTAAAACATGAACCCTTGACTTCTTATATAGATTTGTTTGTATAGTTTGTTCTCTTGCTTGTTTTAGATGATTTGCAGGTTCCACTTTTAGAAATTGGAGCTAGAGTTGGAGCTAACAAGTAAGGAGAACAAGGAAGTTTGCATTGGCTTCCAAGTAGGTTTACCTTTCATATTCCAAACATCTCTAAGGAAAAACATTGTAGTTTTGTCTTGGTTGTTTCTAGGCTAGGACACTAGGTCTAGGGAGATTACTTTTGTCCGTAGAAGGAATTTATCCGCAAAACACTTAGGAACTAGTGTTATTGTAGTGGTGGAAGATGTAAACATTAAGCTATTTAGGAGTCTTAATTGAATTATTCAATGATTATGCATCTTCAGTTTTTTTCCCTGGGTTACACACTCGAGTAAAACCCTTGATTACTTCCCCTCATATTGAGGATGATACCTAGGGTAAACCCTAGAATCTTTAGGTCACAATGTCAGTCAACAATAAGACTCATAGTTATTACAAGGATATACGTTAAGAGCTTAACATGTCACTTGCAAAAATTGAACCTAGATGGGGAGGATAACAATCACTTCTCCCAACCACTCGAGCTAAACCCAATTGATTTCCATCTTCACATCTTATCTTTATTATCACAACCTAAGAATTTTTATTAATAAAATGGAATATAGCCAAATCTCATAGTGAACCATTACATAGAGGGTTTCCCCACAATAAAAAGGATGTTCAAAACTGCATAAATATTTACAATAGCTATTAGTAGCTAGTGGCTTACAAAATTATTCAAATTGCTAGAAAAGAGTTCTACGAATACTATCCTTAGGTAGAGTAGATAAACCAAGGTAGACATTAGATATTTATAGTATGTATTGTCTTTTTTTATTAATAGAAGTCCTTGGCTTATTAAAAAAGAAGAAGAGTAGCACAATTAGACTATACAAGCCATATTCAAAGAAAACATACAATAACTAGTTTGTTTTTATGAGTAACTATTGATGTTGAGAGGCTTTCCCTTGGTTTATCCATGCGGTTCTCAAAACCCGTAGGTTGTTTCTATTCTCTAGTGTTGATAAGAGAGGCTAATTGAAGATGAAGCCACATGGGGCTAGGTGGCTGAGAAGATCAAAAGGTTGCAGGCTTAGAAGTGGCATCTTTATTCCCAAGATGCAGTGTCAAGTGTAGCTTCCAACACATCCAATTGTAGTTTTTACTAGCAAAGAATTTCAAAGGTGATATCGTGCTTGAATGGGTTGTTTTTCTCCTTGTTAGTGTCAGTCTTTCCAGCCTTCCTCCAGTGATCAAATATGCTCTTACAAAGTGATTTTGAAGTGTCAAGGTCAAATTTTGTCATTTCAGTGAGTCTTCAAGCAAAATTTGGTCACTAGGCATTAGGTCTAGGGTTTGCTCTCACTCTTTTCAAAGTTGCCCAAATGCCAATCTATGTCACTATTCAGCTGAGTCTATCATCATTCATAGGGTTTTCATTATCATGTCAGTGTCTAATGAGTCATTTTACACCTTGTTCATGCTTCAGTTGTGCCTTGGCAAGTTCATTTCCCTCTCCTAGGGTTTTGAAGCCAATTTCTCTTGGATGGTCAAATCAATGGCAAAACTTGTTTCCTGATGTTCATACACCTTCCCCTATCCTTAAAGTACCATATCATACACTTCCCAACACTCATATTCCCCAAAATCCTCATTTTTGCACAAACCCTAGTTTCTAGCTACAACCTGGCAGTTTTCTAGGTTTGGCCTGTGATTTGCCCTTTTGGACCCCTTCCCCTCACTCAATCTCTGAGATTCCACTTTCCCCTGCTTCCTAACATCCCTCCCCACTCCCAAAAATTTCCCCAAGAATTTAGAAGCCCCTATCCCCTTCATTTCGCTCCATTTCGACAAAATTCCTTGTTTCACACATCGGGATAAGTTTCACTAAAATGATGTTTCTGAGCAATCAAAGATGATTTTTTCAAAACTGAGAGATTTTTTGTCCACAACATGCCAAGGAATAAAAACCTCCTTCACTTTTTGCACAGGTGTCATGGTTTTAAAGAAATGTCAAAAATACCGGCGAGAACGAAGGTGCTCTAAGGACGGTTGACCAAAGCACAAAAACGAAGGAAAACGCCCGATCCACTCCAAATTTTGGCCAAAGCCTCTTTTACTGAGAGCATGGTACTTGATTGGGGACTCCCAGCCCAAATTTCAAGAAATTTGGAGAAAATTTTGTCATTTGTGAATTTTTTATGCCAATTACAGGGTTTTCCCGTGTCATGTCCGCGTCCCGAGCGCGGACGTTTTGAAGGACTGCTCGGAATTTTGAAAACTTGGCATTTTTGGAAAGGGCATGCCAAGAGAAAAATTACCAATACTCGGGAGAAGTTTAATTTTGAGATTTGAGCCTCCAAAAGCTCAAAATACATCAAAAAAATGACTTTCTGCCCACTTTTTGAGTTGTAGAAAGTGACCTTGGGAGAAATGGTTTTTGAGGGGGCAAAACAACTCCAAATTCAGAAATCCCACTTGGGATGGAAAGTAGACAGACCAAGCTTTCCAATGAGCCATCTTGCACCTGATTTGGACCAGTGGAACCCACTCAAAAGTTGCTGCAAAGGGGCGCGGCAGTGAGAACCAAGGGGCGCGGCAGTGAGAGCCAGCTTTGCCAGAATTGACCTTTTTTGTCAAAAAAACACTGTTTTGACTATGGTTGACCATTTTTACTTGTAGATGATGGATAAATGTAATACTTTCATGGCACTTTGATAGATTTTATCTCTCTTTACCCTTCTAGAAGCTTCCTTGATGTAAAAAGTGAATAATTAATGCATGAATCAGTTAGCTAAGTAATAGAAGCAAGTTGTTGAGCTGCCTATTATCTAGTGCTTAGTTTGGAATTAGTTCAAACTGCTCCTAGAAGGATGAGCTCGACCCCTAGAGGCAAGGGAAGAGGTTAGCTTGCCTATAATATGTGTTTTCTTAGTCATTTTGAAGGGTTGGAAGGTTGGACTCTTGTGGGAGAAAGCTTTATTGTATATTGTACATCTATCTCTGCAATTTTAAGAAGAGGAAGGCCAGGGTTTTTCAGACATCCTTGTGGATTCTTGTGGATTGTTGTGTTGATGGTGTGTTCTCTACATGTTCTTGTAAGTTTGTTTATGTATTCCACATCTCTCTTTTGCTTCTATTTGGACAGATGAAGTGGTAAAGTTTGAATACATGCTTCGACATGCTCAGCTTTTTAGTTTGTTCAAAATTTATGTTTTCTGCTATCTAGAGAGGATTCAAATGGTTGTTTGCCCTCTTTAGCTCCTTCTCTATCATCCCTGATCATCCATCTCAGATTAAGGCATCAGCGCTCACTCCTACCTTGCCCCAAAGATCCCCCTGCAAAAACTGTGCTCAATCCCCGCACCCTGAATTGTACTCCCTCCAATTGCCACCAAAAAACCAAAAATCTTTAAATCAACCCCCCTTATCAATTTACTAGCCTAAAATCTTTATTCCTAATTGGTCAGCTTATCATATTAAAAGATCTACCGAATCTGACCCGAGAGAGCCTTCTCATACCTCGTAGGGCTAGCTACGAGGTGAAATGGTTTGATGTAGCCTTGAGAGTTTGCCTTTCTCAGCCTGAGGTGAAATCTCAAGCGCTAACATATTGGCGACCATACTGGGGAGAACAAATTTGTCTTTGCTCATTGACGTGTTATTTCATAAGTCTTAGACGGAGTCTGAAGATACGCCAGGTAGCCTTCGAACACGCTCTTGTTTTACATCAGCGTTAGTAGATAAACGCTGCTTCAGTCGATCTCCGTGAGCTTGTGAAAGTAGTGCTTCATTGGCACTTTATCCCAATATAATTGTTAACTCTGAGCCGTGGATGATAGGTTGAAAGTTTTCACAGGTTGAATGGTTTTTCTTTCCTAATATTCTTGAGAAAAACAAGCTGGCTACTGATCCAAGTGTTATTTTCAAATCTCATTCATCTCCAGCTATTATCAAGTATTTCGAAGATCTAGACTTTGACGAAAGTTTTGAGTTGTCCTTGTTCAAAACCAAATCTGAAAGTGCACTTGATTCTCTAGCTCCCGACCTTGATTTTGCTGCTGCTATTGAGTTTGAGAGACATAACAAATTGGTTGAAAATTTCATCTTAAGACATCTCCAGACATGTATTCAAGCTACTACCCTCGCTGATTTTGTTGAGAATATCTCTGATCACATTGGATCTACTATCACGGCTCACGAAGTATCTTTTCCTCCATTTGTTTCAGTCTTGCCTATAATCACCTATCCCGAATCCACAGTCGGTTCTTTTCCCACTTCTCCTACTCCTCCGACTCCCCCAACTCCTCAAACTACACCTCCTGTTATTATAATCCCTACTATCACACCTCCTCCTCCTCATACCCATCCTACTCCCCCTCCTAGAGCAATGGCTGCCCGTTTTGCCCCACTGGTTTTGCCTGCAAATCTGCATGATATGCCAGCTGATTATCAAAGTAAAATTCCCATGTTCGATGCCACTCCCCAAAGTATTACTGCTCATTAACATATTGACAAGATGACCACATTCTTTGATTTATATGAGTTAGATGAAGAAGATGTTACCATGCGGTTGTTCGTACAAACATTTGCCGGAGAAGTTAGAAAATGGTTCAGAGGATTGGCAGCCGGAAGCATTACTTCCTTGGATGTACTGCAAAGGCAGTTTTTGGACCGTTGGGAAATAAGAAAGGACCCGCTACAAATCAATGCCGAATATAACAACCTCAAGCGTAATCAGGGTGAGTCTGTTCAAGATTATATAATCAGGTTCAATACAGTTTATAATCCCGATGATTTAAAGCCATCTTGAAAATCAACACTTCTTAAGTTCCCGGATGGTTTCGATCCGGAGATGGCTTATTCATTAAGAGACAGAGATCCACCTACTTTGGAGGAGATGCAGAAAATTACTGTCAGCGTTGAGGCAAATTTGAATGATAAAAGAGCAAGAATGAAGGCCGAGAAATGAGTCATAATCAAATAGGAAGCATCCACCTCAACTCAGCTTATTCAACGGGTTGAACAGTTAGCAAGGGCAGTTGAAAATGTTAGTCTTGGCAAGCCTGAGCCTCAGATTCGAAATCCCAATTTCAGAGGTCAACAACAGCAACAATATAGGATCAAGCAGCGTGAAACAAAGGCATAAGAAACAGGAGTTCAGCAGCAAATAAAAAAACCTTTTCAGCAGAATTTTGTTAGCCAAGAATCGGAAGATGAAGGTGATAATGTTGGCGAGGAAAATCACTTTTTCACTCCTGATGATTTGCCCACATATATTACAGAAGAAGATGAATTGGTGAGTAATTCCATCTTTCCCCAAGATGAGCACTATATTTTGTCAAACGATGCAATATTTGAAGAAGAATCCGAAGAGTATCAAAGAGGGTATTTGAATGCTTTATCAGCTCAGCAAGGTCAGCAAAGGCAATTGAGAAACCGAGCTATTCCTATAAATCTCATGCAGAAAAAGAAAGATATTGCAGCAAAGAATGATTCGGTTCCATCAAAAGGGAAAGACATTGTCGGTCCTTCAACGAGTCAAGCATCACCGGCACCCAAGATAGATCAGCCATCAAATGCACCAAAGGATAAAGTTGAAAAAAGAGATAATCCGGCTAAAGAAGGTGAGAAGGGTGAGAAGGTGCCCATTCCTTTGACAGAAATCATGAAGAATAGCAGCTATCGAGGCCAGCTCTCTAAGATGTTGAACTTTGACCCAATGCTAGACACGGTGAATGTACAAGATGATCAGCCGGAATTGATTTTTGGGCCAGCTGTAAATGGTGAGTCTCCTGAAAGTGATGTTCCTCCATTCTATATCAGTTTGCCATTGCATGAGTTTGTGTTGCATAATGCCATGTTTGATTCGGGAGCCTCGCATAATTTGATGCCGAAAACAATCATGGAGAAGCTGGGACTTGACATCACAAGGAACTATCATGATTTGTATTCGTTTGATTCCAGCTGGGTAAGATGTATTGGCTTGATCAAAGACTTGGTGGTGAGTCTAGATCAAATTCCAGCAAAGAATGTTTTGATGGACGTGGTGGTTGCGAATATTCCTCCGCGGTTTGGCATGTTGCTGTCAAGATCATGGGGAGCCAAGCTCATAGGTACACTTCAGCTTGATTTTTCATATGCCACAATTCCAGTTTTCGGTCAAATGAGGAAGTTATATCGGGAACAAAAGATGAAATACATGATCACTAGTAAGGAAAAGCCCGTTAATCATCCTGTAAATTATGTACAAACAGATTTAGAATCTTTTGTTTTGTTTGCGGAAAATTTCAATGAGGTAGATAGTCAATTAGTTCAAGTAGAAGATATACCAGACATTTCAGAAAATTTCAGAGAAGTTTTGAGAAAGGAAAGTGAAGAAAGGTCTGCTGTCATAAGGCCAATTGCTGAAACAAACGGGCAGCGAACAGAGCATGCATCAAAATCAGATTTTCAGCACTTAGAAGATGATGAGGATGGTCTTTGGACCATGGATTTTGACGGTGTAGTGGGCAGCGATGGTGCTGGTATAGGTGTGTGGATTCGAAGCCCATTTTCAGTCCAAAACCAAGTTCCAAGAAAGGTACGGGTATGTTCGTACAAATTGGCATTTGATTGTTCAAATAATGAGGCAGAATACGAAGCTTTTATTGCTGGTCTGAAAATCCTTCGGAAGTTGAAGGCAAAGAAGATAGCGGTATATGGCAACTCCGAGTTGGTTATCAAACAGGTGAAAGGTGAATTTCAGGCCAAACATCCTCGTATGCGAGCATATCAGAATGCTGTTCTAGATATCTTAAAGAGGTTTTCAGAAC
>APFE030829458.1:0-14916 GCA_000404065.3 Pinus taeda | reverse complement strand
ATCTATATTCATAAATAACACAGGACCAGATGTGTGTTAACCATACAAATGCATATATAGACAAGTACACAAGAATATGGAAGAAAACTAGAATAGCTTTATTAAGATGAAAAGTAGCAAGAGGATTAAAACCATATGTTCTGACCCAACATCATCCTCTAACTAGAAATCCCTTCTTCACCTCAAGCAAAGCTTATATCACCCAACACTATGAATATACACCAGAAAACCAACAACACTTCTCTATAAGATACAAAATTCCAGCCTCTGGATCTCTGTAATGAGGGATCCATATATAGATGATTATAGGGAGGTGAGTCATCTTCTGGGATCTTGATTAGTGTCCTCTCTCTAATAGTTCCTGCTTCCACTTGGAGAATGATAATCTCTTACTCATCCCTGGTCAAAAACAAAGAGGCAAGTATCAGAGGGGAAGCTTCTAGAAGATCCCATGATCTTCCACCTCGCATTTTTTCCCTACCATTTGTCCATTCCCGACCATCACACCCTACAGAGGAGCAATTCAGTATGCATCGTACCTTGTACACTGTGAAGGTGATATGCATCGCACCCTCTACACTGGCCTTTCAGTATGGTCCAGTTTTGACCATTTATGAGCAGTTTTAGTGGAGAACTTCTGGGAGATGATGTAATCAGCTGACCTTGTTCCTTTAGGTAGTGAAGCAACACTTTTAGGGACTTAGGAGCCCTCAGTTTATGGACATTTATTATTGGGGTTGAAGTGCCCAAAAATGTCTATAACAAGGTGCTAGTTTTGGCCTTTTAGCCACATCATTATGGTCAAACAGTTTCTCCAAAGGTACAAGTCCTCTTGGAAGGACGTTGTCTTTGAGCTATAATATCTTTAACTTAGTACCCTGTTTATCTAACTCTTCTTTCAACTTATTAATAAAAATCCCTTTATCTACATCTTCCCATCCAACATTCCTTTCCAATTTCATTTTTGAAAATCCCTCCTTCATTAGAAAAACGTTCTCTAACTGCTTGTCATTTTCGGAGACTTGCCAGGGCTTCATGTTATCTGGGACAACAAGCCTATGTTTGAATTCTACCTTGTATTTCCCTTTAACACTAATCAGAATTTCAAAATCAGAGGCGAAGTGGCCAATGCATCCACAACAACATTATCCTTTGTTGGAACAACTAAAAAACTGTAGTCAACAAAATTTTGCAAATAATCCAGTACAACATTATGATAAGCACACACCAAGGATGTTTTGTTTGATATTCACCTTTAACCTATCTAACAACCAACTCAGAATATCCATAAACAACTATTCTTCTAGCTCCTAATTTCTTCAGATTTTGTAAAACCAAAATGAGAGCTTCACATTCTGCTACATTATTAGTACAATCAAAAACTAACTTGTATGAGAATATCTCTTACTTACAAACTTCTGGGTTGATTATCCATATCCTTGCACCAACACCTTATTTGCTTCCTACCTGATCGAAACGCATAGCCCAAACACAAGGTTTTTCTGCTATTTTTTACCTATTTCAGCCTTCAAACTCTCAGATTTCACATGGCCGCTTTGGCTTCTCTATTCCTCACTTTTTTTGTTATCCTCTCCCTCCATTCCATGATTGTTTTCTTCATAATTTTCCTTGTTATTTGCTTCTTTTCTAATGTCTGGAACAACTAATTTTATTATGTTGTCTTGTTCTGATTCTTTTCCCAAAATTTCTAAATTCTGAGCGTTGTCCCTTTCCTCTTCTACATCTGAAACAATATCTTCATCATTTGGACAACCCGAATGAATAACACAAATGAGTCCAAATCAAAATGAACAGCGTGCAATGGATGACTCATTGGTTTATCCTTACTATTGATCATGTATTGCATGAGCATTTCTTGGTATAACCTGCTTGACTGACCTTTGAAAACTGAAACTGTGATGTAGGACATGTCTGTTTGCAATTCCCCGTGCAATTTCGCCATCTAAGATCTAGACAAAAGCATACCATACCTGGGAGGTATATCCGCTACCACAAAATACAAAACCATACATTTTGAAGGAATTTGAGTTGAGGACACCGCTAAATCCTTAATTAATCCCAAACACTTCACCTTAATAGAATTAAATGAATAGAGGTCCTTGTATGGTATTGTAATATCTAGGCATAACCTCTCCATGATCACTTTCGGCATTAGATTATGTGAGGCTCTAGAGTCAAGCATAACATTATGCAGTATTTGCTCATGCACATTCGAACTGACATAAAAAGGAGGAATATCCCCATCTTGCTCTTTGTAATCAATCTTTGGTCCAAAGATAATATTTGGATGATCATCCGCTATATTAACTATATCATAGGATTTGTCTACTCTAAGTGCCTTTAAAATATGAGATCTATATTGGTCATTTCTTACCAATTCAACAAGAGCAATATAAATTTTTAATTTACCAATTTCAGCTTCAAGATTAAAAGGATTTGATACCTTTTCAATCTCTTTATTGGAAGCTTCCTTCTTTTCTGCAGCATCTTTGGATGTATCTTCTTTCCTCTGCAAGATAGTGATAGGAGGCTCCTTCCTTCAGGCACTTGTACATGGGACATCCTTCCTTTGGGAACTTGTACTAGGGGCACCTTATTCACATTGTTGGCTACCATTTCTTTGTTTGTTGTGTTGTTCATTGGTATTTCTTTTTTCACTACATTGTTTCCCACAATTCCATTCCTCAAATTATATTGTCGTTGCACTTGCATGATGGAATTTTGATATCCCTTCCTATACTCGGATTCAGACATCAAAACATCATTTTGAGAATGAGCAAGTAGCAATTGTTCATCCTCTGCCTCAAAAATTTCAAGCAGCTCCTGCTCTTCATCTTCTTTAGTTTGATACATATCTTGCTGCATGTTGGTGGCTAGATTTGCATACTTTTACTTACCCTTTTACCCTGTTATTTTTACCCATTTTACGTCAATAATAGTTAATCGATATCTTAAAACACACAGGTATACCTCTTGTCATGTCTTTATGGATTATTGGTCAATGAAGCATAGTCATAGGGTATTATTACCTAAGTGGCTTGCTAATTTAGCTATTTCTACCGATTTGAAGGAATAATGACTAGGACTGTGATTCATTGAATGATACTGTCAAAGTTGGCAGCCATATCCTTGAACATTGGCTACAGCGGTGAATCAATCTCTCGATTGACATGATACTATCTTTTACATTCTTTTTCGTTCTGAAAACCACCATGTAATTAAAGGTAGACAATGTCGTAATACTAGGAACTGTATTATTGATATGTATAAAGTAGGGTTGCGGGCTATGAAAGCTATCGTTGTTAAGAGTCATTAAATTTATAGGAAAAATACTCTAACTCTGAGTCTGTAACAACATACTTGTAATATTTCTTTAATTAATGACAGTTTGATCTTCTGAGAATATTGTGATTCATTGATCTCACCACAACCTTGATCACGGAGTTGGGGTCACTCTCCTCACCAAATGTTGCTGGATTAGATGTATGTTTAGGTTTATTTTCGCAAGTTTAGTGTTGTTGTGAATGTTTATTAGTGTGTGCTTTGAGTCCTAATTGTTGTTACAATTATTACTTGTTGTTACTTTTATTTATTGTTACAGTTATTTCTTGTTGTTACACATTGATGAATTTATAATTAATGTTCAATGCTGGGTAGGGAAACTGTGGCCTGCACATAAAATGCATGATAGCCTTGAAATAACTGGTATAACCCCAGGTTGACAATTAAATTTGGATTGCGTGAATTGAATGATTCATACTTGAACACTAACATTTTGGCGCCATTGTTAGGGAGGCTATCAAAATCGCGAAAGTACGAACAGTGTTGACCATAGGACTGATCTCTCATCCTAGCGAAGGAAGTTTACACCTTGCTCCAGGTCCTGAGTATTAGATCGTTTGGTTGTTTGGTTTCTTATTTTTTTTAGGATTATTCTCTTGTCCTGGGGAAGGAAGTTTTTATCACCTTGCTCGAGGTCTGGAGCTTTAGGTTTCTTTTTTTAGCTTTCATAAGTATTGCTCTCTCGTCCTGGGAAGGGAAGTTTTATTTTTCGCCTGGTTTTAGGTCCTGAGCTTGATTCTTTTTATTTCTTTATTTTCTCTCTTGTTTTCTTTAGGGGCCACTCTCTCGTCCTGGGGAGGGAATTTCTTATCCTACTCCAAGTCTTGAGCTTTTAATTTGCTTAAATGTTTCCCTTTTTAAAAGGGGTTGATTTAGGCAGAATAAATTACATCCAAGAGATCATCTCAAGGGTTGAGTTTGGAGCATCGTCACAAGCTTCCATTAGGGTAAGATCTCATACAAGATCTAGATGAAAATCAGTTTCACAACCAGAACCTCCCCCAATAGCATAAGTGAAATTCAGGTAAGTAGAAGTAGCAAGTATAGCATCTGAGGAACTGCATATTGCAAGTTCAAAGCAAGAATATTTGAGGTAATTCTTTGCACCATTTGATCAAGGAAGTGTTGTTCAACAAATTCAATCACATGTTATAGAACAACTAGAGCCAGAACCTATTGAGATTCCAATTGGGTATTGGCAGATATTCATGGCTCCTGCAACTTCTTCCCAATTAGAGATAACAAAGGTGATGCACCTATGAAGCCTATTCTTTTAACAACACTACCTAATTTCCATGGTATTTCTTCTGAGGATCCGAACACATTCCTTCTTGAATTCGACATTTTTTTTCGGGGGTATGAGTATATTTTTTATGCTTAGAAATTGAAGATATTCCCCTCTACTTTGAAGGGAACAACTTTGAGATGGTTTATGGGTTTAGTGGGGAAATCTATTGCTACATGGGATGATATGAAGACGATTTTCCTCGAGAAATAATAGGACTACTGCAAATCCTGAGATGTAAAGGAAGAAATTTTTAAGATTATGCTAAAAGAGGATTAGAAAATGGAAGATTTTGTGGAACGTTTTCAATATAGTTTGCAAAGATCAGGCCACAGTGACCTGGGTAAGAATATATTTAAGATCATCTTTCTCAAAGTACTGAGGGAGGAACCTTTGGAGCTATTGAACGTAGTATAGAAAGGAGATATATCAAAGGAATAATTTGATACCATCTGTGAATTATGCATCAAGTGTTCAGGAGGGGCTGCGAGACAGAGGTAGGGAGTCCAAACTCTCAAAACATCCAGTGGTGGAGTTACAAAGGCTAAAATTGGGAATCTGTTGGACAACCTAAGAACCAATATCCTAAGCACATTATCATCGTAGCTAGACGTGTTGCAGGTGAAACAGAAGCAGATGGAAGAAGAGAAGGCTATGTCTATTTTCTTCCCTCAATGCAGGAAGAAGCATCCATTGAAGGAATGTCCATTAAATTCTGTGGAGACTTGTGCGATATGTGAGCAGAGTCATTCCACTAGCACTTGTCCGTCTCTTCTTGGATTGAAGGCGGTACTTCAGGGAACAAATGAAGAAGCATATCAACTTTACTTTATGGTATCAAGGAAACCATGGCAACCACGACCGACGAACATGAGTCAAGGTATGCCCCAAGACTCGTCTCAGTATTTTAATAATATGAATTTTGATCAGCAGTCTGTACCCTTTTCACCTTCTTGGCTGCAATATTACCAATATCCAATGCCCTGACACCTGTAATGACCAAACATTTTACGTAAATAAATTACTTATTTACCCTGTGGTTGAAGATTAAACAGAAATTATCATTTTCTTAAATTGATGGAAATATTATGTGTTAAAAGAAATTGAGTAATATGAATTGCATACTTATGTGTACATGGTAATTTCATATGAAAAGTTATTTTCTCTTTATGCTTGAGAATAGAAGAAAAACAGTTGCCAGTATACTAAGGGAAAAACCCTAACTGTTTTCTCTTCCCCATAGAAAAGGGGAAAGAGGAAAAGACCCGGGTTGTTGATGGAACAAACGGGGAAAAGAAAAGGCACTGAGCAAAAGAGAGGAGTGCTACGTCTGGTGAGGACCAGATAGCACAGGCACATTAGTGATCCCTATTGCTGAGGCTGTGGCCGGCAAAGGATTGCTTGGGGGAGAGACGCAGTACAGACAACTGGTCTCGTGCTGGGAGGATATCAAGCATTAAACCATTTTCTACAGGTGGTAGGGGTGCAGACGACAGTAACAGGAGATCTAGGTAAGTATCTTCAATTTATAAGATCCAGAAGATTAAATGTTATTGACAGTACTGATATTTCGTTATAGTTACTGTAACATTATTTATAAAATGACTCAGAACCTCGTGTTAATGAAAATACTACTGTTACTGTATAACCTACTCTGTTTATATATAAAGATATATGATAAAAAGAAAAGAGAACTGGTATTGAAAATCTACATATTATCTGCACAAGTATTCTATTCTACATACTGTTAGGAATCATAAAAGGAAGAAAACAGATAACTAAAGACTGCATATATTTAGTTCTATGCATGAACATGTATAATAAAGAAACAGTGGGATGGAAATAAGCATGTATACTATTAGTCCTCTATCCTTGGATCAGTGAGACTGAGATTCATGGAAAAGATAGTAACTATAAGATTATGAATAAAAACAGAATGAACCTAACTGCCGGTGTTCAGATACGAAATGAGAATGCAGATAACTAATATGGTTCTAGATGCGTAGCACATAAAACTGTAATCAATAACTGAAAGGTAACCAATGACAGAGAACTCGTATCACCAGGCAATACCTGTATTGCAGAGTACGAATAAATAACACATATAAGACAGAAAAGAGGATAGAAAACTCATGCAACCACTAGCATAGGCTGTACTGCTTATCGCAAGTAAAACCCTCTAAGTTGATAACGGTACAAACCCGCTCAGAAAACATATGGGTATTTTGCAATGCAAGAACTATAACATAATACGATCATAGCAAACAATACCAAGACCATGCCCGGTTGCAACCAATGTAGGTTGAGAGGCGGCGGCATGTACAGGTGGATACCACCTGGTAGCATGAAGCTACAGCACAACGCCGAAATATAAAAACAAGAAATCAATATTTTAGATTAACCACGCAGTGGGTTTTTCATTAAAAAATAACAGACAGATAATCAAAGTAAATCGGTGGAACATAGGACCGCACATCATCATTGACGGAGAGGGATAATGACGGTTCGCGGGCGAGCGACATCATACTTAGCCGTAACCGGCTTTTCCCTAAGCTATAGAACTGATACATAGAGAAAACATGCTAAGAATCTGGTTACCCGTGTAAGAAATTAACCATTAATGAGCACCATTAGACACTATTATATGCATGATTATAATATTATACCATGTAATCACAAGAAGGATGACAGTAGTGACAGGAAAGGACTGTCCGCAAACATAGAAACCCTTACAATTAAACCAGCAACATAGATATGCCATCATTGCCACATGGTGATGCGTAAGTGAACAACCCATGTTCCATTAATCATTAAAAAACATATATGGTCGAATAATATGTTCAGGAAACCCAAGAATGATCGAAACTGATAAAACTGGGGATAAACCCTTAAATCCAAAATACATTAAGCTGCGGTCACAATGTGACCGAGTCTATCATATACAAGTCAAACGGAAGCTGAATAAACATAACAGGAAACAGATGCCGCTCAGGATTTGAGCTCGGCTCATGAGATTTAAACCTTAAAACATCTATAACCCTAAGGGTATCTAACCACTCGGCATCCTGTAACTGGACATCAGATTCCAGGTTAAAAAAACATGGAGCAAAAGGAGAGCCCTGCCGTAAGAGATTTAACTCGCCTTCAACAATAGATCTGGCAATTATCCCTGGCAGGAAAAATAGTATAAGGTCGATTTCATGAGCAGAAACTAATAAATCATACAGCGGAAAGAGGCTTACCTGTTTAGGTTTGAATGGCGGAAAACCCTGCACCCTCTTCATTCCCGCGACCTTCATGGATCTTACATGGTTCTGCCAACATCGATTAACGGATTAATAAAACTATAAGTTACAGTGGAAGAGAAATTGTTATGAAATCAAAGTAATAGTTTACCTGCCTGTCGATGAGCATTCTGGAAGAAGATACCAACGAGCTATCCACCATCGTCAGATCGTGTGACTGTGGCACACGCATGAACAGAGAAATGAACCAGAAAGGCCTATGACAGACACCGAAGGGAGGAGCCGCTCTCTGGAGCCAGAGCACTGAGAAAATGACCCGAAACTTCAGGCTTGAAACCCTAAATACTATGCCGCCAAAACAACCCAAACTCTCCACCATCCGATTGGAAGATCTCATCGAGGCCGTCCATTGCAGTGTCAATCCCGAGAAAGTGGCAGCCGCGTTGTGACATTAAATGTCTCAGCTACCAGAGCAAAATATTTGTGTAGTAAGTGGATTGCGCAGACCGAGGGCCAGATGTCACGCACTTACACATTGCAAATTGAATAATCAAGGACGAGCAATGGGTCCGTTAACTATATACAAACACGGTTCGGACAGCACTTCAGATAAATCAACTAATATATATCATTCATGTTACCGTGGTAAAGTATGCTACCATGATCATGCATTGGTAGAGTCACGCATGTAATAAAAATTTTTTTATATGTAACTTTAAGTTTAGAAGGTTATGACATATGGTATCAGAGCCCAGATACAACACTGTGGCCTCTGGGCAAGACAATAATGAATGGATCCTGTGGCAAATGAATTAACAGTTAGTCATTCCATTATTACTCTTGAACGGTTTTCTTATATAGGAGTGGGTTCTGAGAGCGGAAGACATGAGGAGGGTAGAGAATACGTCCCGACGACCTGTAATAGGACAGGGCATGACCGGAGCAGAAAATAACCCAGAGTTGTGGGTACAACTTGGAGAAGAAGCTAGAATTACAAATCAAGCCATCCTGGAAACAGTACAAGAGTTGAAGAATGAAATGGCTCGATTACGGGAAGATAATGCTCGATTGACAATAGAGCAAGAAAGGATTTTAAAGAGTTTGTCCGATAGGCAAAACCAGCTACCTGCTAATCCTAGTGTGGAACAACAAAGGATGTCAGAAGAGCAGAATCATCATATACCCCCTGAAGGATCAGAAGAACAGGAAGAACGCTCGGACAATGCATTCGAACAGCAAACCTCGAAAAGACAGAGGATGGAATTACAAGGGGAATTCCGCAAGATTAAGCCACCACATTTTGACGGAGAACAAGAGGAAGCAGCTGAAGCATGGTTAATCAATATGAATAAGCATTTCCAGCTTTATGAATACGATCATAATATGAAGGCACGACTGGCTATCTTCCAGTTGCAAGGAAAGGCTACCTTATGGTGGGAAGAGGTGAAGATCGTAAAAGGGGTTACCGAACAAAACATAACATGGGATAATTTCCAGAAATTCTTTAAGGAAATATATTTAACTAAACGCTTCTATGATGAGAAAGCCAGAGAGTTCCATGATCTGTGATTGGGACAGCAGACTATGGATGAGTTCATTACCCGTTTTACTTCCCTACTTCGCTACGTGCCATATATAAGGGAAGAAAAGGCGAAGGTGCAGCGATTCGTTAGCAGTTTACCTCCGTACATGCGAGAGAGAGTTGAATTCGATAATCCAAAATCGATGGATGAGGTAATCCGCAAGGCTAGAATCTGTTATCAGCAAGGCAAACAAAAAGGAGAAATTGCTAATAGGAAGTGGAGTGAGAAGAAGAGTTTCAAAACAGCTGGAAACATCAAAGGAAATCGCAGCAATGGAGTTAAAGGGACTCGCAAGGGAATAAACAACAGATTTGCGATGAAAACTACACCTAAGTTCAGATCTGCAAACGAGTCCAAGGTCAGCGAACAACAAATCAAGTTGGATACTGAAGGAACAGCAAGACCTCCTGTGCAGTGTTGGGGTTGTGGGGGACCTCACTATATTAAAAATTGCCCACAGCGAAAGGGGACTGAACAGTTGTCCCAAATTCATGAAGCCTCAACCGTTGGCGAAGTGGGTCGAAGCATACCCAGAATCAATGCAGCTTTGGAGGATCGACAGGCGGAGTACCAGCCAACCATGGTCGAGTTCGAAGGTAAAATTTCAAACCTTACCATATCTGTTTTGATTGATCCTGGGGCCACGCTAAGTTATGTGAACCTAAAAGTAGTAGAACGTTGTAATTTACCATCTGCTAAATTTAAAAATCCTTGGTTAGTGCAATTGGCTACTGGAGCCAAGCGACGGGTAACAGCCAAGATCAACGATTGCTCTTTCACTATAGCAGACCAGCCAATAACAGCTAACCTGAACATACTTCCTCTGGGTTCTTCTGACATTCTAATTGGAATGGACTGGTTGGAAAAACATTGGTCATTAGTTGATTGTAAAACCAAAATTATTTATTACAGAGATCAACAAGGGAACAGCAAAGAAATGCAGGGAATTAAGCGACCAGTGCAGGTTCGACCAATAACTGCAAATCAATTGGTAAAATGTGTACGGAAAGGCTGTCAAGTATACGCCATTCAAGTGGGTTATGCGAATTCTAAGGATAAGACAACATCCTTGGATAATATTCCGGTAATACAAGAATTTGCAGATGTGTTTCCGGAGGAGATCCCAGGGATTCCGCCACGAAGAAACATAGACTTTACTATAAAGTTGGTACCAGGGGCTGCACCAGTGTCACGAGCACCCTACAGGATGAGTGTACCTGAGTTGACAGAATTAAAAATGCAGTTGCAAGAATTACTGGAGAAGAACTACATCCGTCCCAGTGTGTCTCCATGGGGAGCCCCAGTGTTATTTGTTAAGAAGAAAGATGGCACCCTCCGGATGTGTATTGATTACAGACAATTGAATAAGTTGACTATTAAAAACAAGTATCCCCTTCCCCGGATAGATGAATTGTTCGACCAAGTGAAAGGCGCGACCGTGTTCTCTAAGATCGACTTACGGTCGGGTTACCATTAGATCAGGATTAAAGATGAAGACATTGCGAAAACAGCTTTTAGGACCAGGTATGGGCACTATGAATTTGTGGTTCTGCCATTTGGGCTCACCAATGCCCCGACAACCTTCATGTGTCTAATGAACAGCATTTTCCATCCTTATTTGGATCAGTTCGTGCTGATATTTATTGACGATATCTTGATTTATTCACGCACCATCGAAGAACATCATGAACATCTTCGAATAGTATTACAGACCCTTCGGGAACATCAACTGTATGCTAAATTTAGTAAGTGTGACTTCTTCAAGGAAGAAATTCAGTATTTGGGTCACGTAATCACAAAGGATGGAATTGCGGTAGATCCGGAAAAGATAAAAGCTATAATGGAATGGCCAGTCCCCAAGGATGTAGCAGATGTCTGATCTTTTATGGGATTGGCAAGGTATTATAGGAGATTCGTGGAAGGTTTTTCTAAGGTGGCATTTCCCATTACCTCACTGCAGAAGAAAGGGAAACTGTTTCATTGGACCCCGAATTGCCAGAAAAGTTTTGAGCGATTGAAGCATCTGCTCACCATGGCACCTATTCTGAGTATAGCGGATCCTAATAAGGATTACGTAGTATGTACGGATGCCAGCAAAGAAGGATTGGGAGGGGTCTTGATGCAAGAAGGCAGGGTAATAGCTTACGAGTCTCGAAAACTAAAAGAACATGAGCAGAAATATTCTGCTTATGACTTAGAGTTGGCTGCTATTATACATGCCCTGAAGATGTGGCGGCATTATCTCTTGGGTAGGAAATTTTTGTTGCATACCGACCACCACAGCTTGACCAATTATTTCAGCCAGCCTACCTTAAACGCTAGGCAAGCAAGGTGGGTGGACTTTCTAAGTGGTTTTGACTTTGATATAAAACACTTGCAAGGGAAGGAAAATAAGGTAGCAGACGCTTTGAGTCGAAAGGTACAAAATTTGTATGAAGTTTCCATTAGTGGGTGGAAAAGCCCCTTCTTAGAGATGATAAAGGAAATTGCAGATCAAGATGCTGAATATCAGCAATTAAAATTACAAATACAACAGTCTGCTAGAGAAAACAACCAACAAGAATATGAATTAGATGACGCTGGAAGAATTTATTTCCAGAAACGGTTGTATGTGCCAAATCAAAGCAGAATTAGAAACCTGATTATGGATGAATTTCATGTTAGTCATTATGCAGGTCATTCGGGTTATCAAAAGATGATAACAGCAATTCGGAAAGAGTATTTCTGGCCAGGAATGAAGAAAAACATTGTCGAATACCTGTCGCGATGCCTAGAATGTCAGTAGATTAAAGCAGAACATCAGCACCCAGCAGGATTGTTACAACCACTGCCAGTTCCAGAATGGAAGTGGGAAATCATTTCCATGGATTTCATTACGGGGTTACCCAAGACAAAAAGAAATAATGACTCCATTTTCGTGGTAGTGGACAAGCTGAGTAAGGCTGCACATTTCATACCAGTGCAATCCACATATAGAGCTGCACAGATTGCTCATATTTTTATGCAGAATGTATTCAAGTTACATGGGCTTCCAAAAACCATAATTTCCGATCGTGATGTGAAATTCACATCAGCATTTTGGAAAACATTGTTTGCTGAACTAGGAACTCAACTAAACTTCAGTACAGCATACCATCCACAAACTGATGGGAAAACGGAACGAGTAAACCAGATGGTAGAGGATATGTTAAGGGCTTATGTTATGCAACAACCCACAAGGTGGGAAGATTACTTACATCTGGTAGAGTTCGCGTATAATAACGGTTACCATACCTCGACGCAGATGAGCCCATTTGAAGTTATGTACGGACGGAAATGTCGTACACCCACCAGTTGGGGAGGACCGGAAGATAAATTGAGCTTAGGCCCTGAGATGCTGAAAGAAATGGAGGATATGGTAAAGAGGGTACGTGTCAACTTGAAAGCTGCCCAAGACAGGCAAAAGAATTTTGCTGATCGGAAAAGGAGATTTAAGGAATTTCAGGTTGGGGACCATGTGTATATCCGGATTCAAGCCAAAAGAAGCACCTTGCAGTGGAGTGGATGTGCCAAACTGGCACCACGATATTGTGGACCCTTCGAAATTTTGGCAAGGGTCGGACCGGTAGCGTATCAACTGGCCCTGCCAAGTCACATCCGGGTTCATAACGTGTTTCATGTTTATGTTCTAAAGAAGTATGTGTATGACCCTAAGCATGTTATCCGATGGCAAGAGATTCAGGTGGGTGATTGTTATGATAAATTCCGCAAGAATTGTACATAAAAGGAAAAAACTAATTCACAAAATTGTGTATTGCAGGTCAAGCCGGAAGGAGAAGTTCTGGTCGAACCGTTGAGCATTCTCGATCAGAGAGAAGTGCAACTGCGGAAACGAGTTATTACCCAAGTTAAGGTTCAATGGCGACATTTTGGGCCTGACGAGGCCACTTGGGAAGATGAGGAATTAATGAGAAGAACCTATCCAGACCTGTTCGGGTCTGTGAGACACCGAGACGGTGTCCAATCTCAGGGGGAGGAGATGTAATGACCAAACATTTTACGTAAATAAATTACTTATTTACCCTATGGTTGAAGATTAAACAGAAATTATCATTTTCTTAAATTGATGGAAATATTATGTGTTAAAAGAAATTGAGTAATATGAATTGCATACTTATGTGTACATGGTAATTTCATATGAAAAGTTATTTTCTCTTTATGCTTGAGAATAGAAGAAAAACAGTTGCCAGTATACTAAGGGAAAAACCCTAACTGTTTTCTCTTCCCCATAGAAAAGGGGAAAGAGGAAAAGACCCGGGTTGTTGATGGAACAAACGGGGAAAAGAAAAGGCACTGAGCAAAAGAGAGGAGTGCTACGTCTGGTGAGGACCAGATAGCACAGGCACATTAGTGCTCCCTATTGCTGAGGCTGTGGCCGGCAAAGGATTTCTTGGGGGAGAGACGCAGTACAGACAACTGGTCTCGTGGCTGGGAGGATATCAAGCATTAAACCATTTTCTACAGGTGGTAGGGGTGCATACGACAGTAACAGGAGATCCAGGTAAGTATCTTCAATTTATAAGACCCAGAAGATTAAATGTTATTGGCAGTACTGATATTTCGTTATAGTTATTGTAACATTATTTATAAAATGACTCAGAACCTGGTGTTAATGAAAATACTACTGTTACTGTATAACCTACTCTGTTTATATATAAAGATATATGATAAAAAGAAAAGAGAACTGGTATTGAAAATCTACATATTATCTGCACAAGTATTCTATTCTACACACTGTTAGGAATCATAAAAGGAAGAAAACAGATAACTAAAGACTACATATATTTAGTTCTATGCATGAACATGTATAATAAAGAAACAGTCGGATGGAAATAAGCATGTATACTATTAGTCCTCTATCCTTGGATCAGTGAGACTGAGATTCATGGAAAAGATAGTAACTATAAGATTATGAATAAAAACAGAATGAACCTAACTGCCGGTGTTCAGATACGAAATGAGAATGCAGATAACTAATACGGTTCTAGATGCGTAGCACAGAAAACTGTAATCAATAACTGAAAGGTAACCAATGACAGAGAACTCGTATTACCAGGAAATACCTGTATTGCAGAGTACGAATAAATAACACATATAAGACAGAAAAGAGGATAGAAAACTCATGCAACCGCTAGCATAGGCTGTACTGCTTATCGCAGGTAAAACCCTCTAAGTTGATAACGGTACAAACCCACTCAGAAAACATATGGGTATTTTGCAATGCAAGAACTATAACATAATACGATCATAGCAAACAATACCGAGACCATGCCCGGTTGCAACCAATGTAGGTTGAGAGGCGGCGGCATGTACAGGTGGATACCACCTGGTAGCGTGAAGCTACAGCACAGCGCCGAAATATAAAAACAAGAAATCAATATTTTAGATTAACCACGCAGTG
>APFE030829439.1:0-27321 GCA_000404065.3 Pinus taeda | reverse complement strand
GCAAAGGCAGTCAATACTCTTCTAGGATGCCTATCTCAATCAGAATTTGTGAAAGTTATGCAGTATAAATCCACAAAAGAAATATGGGACAAGATCGTTCTGAGCTATGAAGGAGATGATCAGGTAAAACGTGCAAAACTTCAAACCCTCAGGATTTAGTATGAAAATCTCAAGATGTATAATGATGAAAGTGTGGCTAACTATTTTCTCCGTGTAGATGAGATTGTTAATTGTATGAAAAATTTGGGTGTAGAAATAAAAGAAGCTGTTGTGGTTGAAAAAGTTCTGAGATCTTTGTCACCTAGGTTTGAATCTAAAGTTTCTGCTATAGAAGAAAAGGAAAATCTCCAACATCTTAAAATGTCACAATTGCATGGAATTCTAACTGCTTATGAAATGAGGAAAGGAGGTCCTTCTGACAGGAGAGAAGCTACCTTCAAAGCTTCAGGCAAAGGAGAGTACTATGAATCCGGAGAAGAAGAAGAATCAAATTTTGTTAGAAATCTTCAACGAGGTACTAGACGGTTCAGAGGTAAGCTGCCCTTCAAATGCTTTGCTTGTGGAAGAGTAGGTCACTATGTTGCCAAATGTCCTCATAAGGATAAGATCGACAAGGGAAAGGAACCTATTAGATGGAACAAGAAACAGAATGCAAATAAACTTTTGATGGCATTTCAAGATTATGATTACATGGATGCTATAGATGTGGATAGTTTTTATGAAGAGATTTCTAGACTCAAGACATGTATATAAGAAAATAATATGATCATTGATACTCTACAATTTCAAATTGATGAAAATGAAAAAATATCTTGAAAAGTTAGAAGGTGAAATTGTTGGTCTTAGAAAAGAGATTGAGAAAACAAAGGCTATTAATCTTAAGTTTGCCAAAGGATCCGAAACTCTGGATGAGATCATCAATGTATAGCGTTCTCCACTAAACAAGACAGGTCTGGGGTATAATGGAGAAACCTCTCAAGTATCCACCTTAAAGAGTTATCTTGATGCAGCAAGAAGGAATGAGCAAAAGCTCAATGGAGATCACCAGGTAAAGCAGGGACGAATTACATCAAGAGAAAACAAAGACTATCAGGTGAACCAGGGGCAATCCATCTTAAGGGTGAACAAAAGCTACAACCAGCCACAGGTAAAATCTTCTCAATTTGCTTCAATAATGGATATCAATAGAAATTACAATCATGTGGCCAGTAGATTTGATAACCACAGAAGTTTCTTCAATGGACAATGTTTCTCTTGTCATAACTTTGGTCACAAAGTAGCTCAATGTGTTGCATATAAAACAATCATGACTAGAGAAGCTCAAAAACAAAGAAGTATGACTGGGATTACAAAGAGGACCTATAACAATTTTTCGGATCTTGAAAATGAAGTTGAATGTTCTATTTGCAATAACTTTGGTCATGAAGATTCTGAATGCAGGAGCAGGTTTCAGCAAACAAAGAAACAACCTTCAAACACCAAAACATGGAGAATAAAGGAACCACAAACAGAAAGATGTGGGATAACCTTTTATGCAGAGGGACAGGAAAATCTATGGTACATCGACAGTGGATGTTCAAAGCATATGACAGGTGATAAAGACAAACTTGAATCATATTCTGCTTTAGAAAAGGGAAAGAAATTTTCTTTTGGAAATGATACGCCTTGTTACACAGTAATTTGTCACTACCTCCTTGTCAGTCTCCCTATTGTGTCATGAAATCAAATCCATCATGCTCATGCTCTCTGAAATAGCCAAAAAACCCTCTTTGCCTAAGTTTATTGGATCATCGCGACTGTTATTGAAATAACCGTGCTGACTGGCGGATGATAGTGTGACTGATGCGCTGCCAGCACGGAAGCACACGGGTTTTCCGTGCTGGTCGGATTTCATAGCCAACGCACCCTCCGCTTGTATAAAAATCGCGCTGACCAAACCTCTTCTGTTATTGAGATGCGATGCCATCGTGCCAGTCTAGTTATTCACCTGCGCTGATCCTGTTTGGGTGAGTTTGTTCTAACAGCCAGCCTTCCAGATGACTCCAGACCTGGTTGTTGGCTTTGTAAAGGTCGCCCTCCCTTCTATGGCATGTCTGTTCATCTTATGAGCCACCTTTCTTGGAGATAAGCTCATCCTTTCACTATTCATGGAGACTCCTTCTCCTATATAAGCCTCCACCATTGCCATGAGCAGCTAGTTTTTGACATATAGACTTTGACATAGAGGAATTCATAGTGCTAGTGCTGCTCTTATTAGGCATTTGGTGTGTCAAGTGTGGATTGCTAGAGAGCTTAAGGAAGGTTATGAAGCTTTGTTGCCTTGTGTGAGAGAGAGAGTTGTTTGTCTTGGGAGATCTACCTTCAAGGGTGAATGCTTGTGAGACTTGCTGGATAGACCCTCTAGAGAAGGACTCAGCGTCAGAGCATTGGTTGTACCTTTCTCTATTTCTGATTAATAAAAGATAGATGACTACTGTTATGGTCCCATTCTCATTTGTCTTATAATGGTTAATGTGAATTACATCCTTTCTGACTGATGTATAGTTGCTTTTACTAGATTTTACGCTTGTGTTTGTCTTCTCTTTGCTTGTGTAGGTGTCCGCCCACGAAGATAGTGGAGGATTGTGACCGGCTGGAGCGAAGGAGCGAGAGCGGCATCTCTTCATCAAACATAGCGTTGGAATCCAAGTAAGTGTTCATTACCCACTTGTTAATTGCAACTAGGAACCTGCAGAGTAGCATTGATTGATTGTTGCTAGACCCGTTCTGGGCTAGTAGGGATCGCCTCTATCCGTAGAGGGGATTTACCTCTCCAACAATCAGCAACGAGGGGCAGTGAATACGAGGCAGATACAATATTGAGAGACCAGTGCAGAAGCAAAGAGAGCGAAAGCAGTAACCACTCCAGGCTACGCAGAGCCCAGCAGAGACAACACAGAGGTCTGAGGGACTACGTCATCAATGCAAAGGCTGCTTGAGTAACGCATAGGGTCCCAGAGGTTGTGCAGTGTCTCAGAGGGCTAACGCAGAGGGTCTTGGGTTTGATGCGGGTCAGTAGAAGGCTGACACATAGGCCAAAAGGGCCAGTGCTAAGTTTCAGTTGTGTCAAAGAGGGTTTCTTGGGACAAGTTTTCTGAATACCTGTTTCCGGATATAGAGGTATTGCTGCCGTGTATTTCTCTTTGTTGGGTGAGCCGGTTAGGCACCAAGTTTTACTCAGATAGACTGCATAATAATATAACCCTCTGAATCGCTACACCGGTTTTCCTGCATTGGGCTTTTCCGGGCACATTTGTCCAAAAATAACAGTGTCACTTGTGTGCTTGTTTTCTTTCAGTTGATGATTTGTAGATGTTGTCACTGTATTGTGTTTATTTCGGTATTTAAATGTATTAAATAACTTGTTCATATTTAAACAAGTAGAAGAAATAAACCAATAGAATACAGATTAATTTTCTAACGGATAGACTTAGAAAATTCAACATGTTATCAGAGCGTGGTTGCAGATCACAAGAAAACTGAAGGCATCAGCTGACCAGAGCATTTGCAGCAAAATCAGTTGTCCCGAGTGACAGTAACTGATCCCTGCAGAAGCGACAGAGCAAGGGTTGACGTAGAGGCATTGGGTCATGAGTCTGGGCCAGAGAGAGGCCAACACAAAGGCTGAGGAGAGCAGAGAGAGGCTCACACAGAGCCATGCAGAGGCTAGGAGGGTTGACGCAGTTGGCTGAGGGAGCTGTTTTGCTAGTGCCGGGATTGCGCAAAGCCAAGAGGCTCAATCCTTCAGTGGTTGGGGCGAAAGAAGCTCTGGGCAGTTTGCGGGAGCGAAGCTGGTGGGGTACTATGGTTAGAACTGTACCTAACAAAACAAGACCAACGTAGAGGAAGTTGTTGTTGAGGCAAATTTCTAGCCAAGGAATCCGAATCAGTGTTGCAGTTGCACAGACGATCAGAGAGGAGCAACTTGACAGTTGGCAGAAAGATTTCCAGGAGGGAAATCGGGACTCAGACGGAGTCTAGAAGAGAACTTCTAGATGGGAAGTAGAGAGACTCGAAGGAGTCGAACTGAGAACTTCCAGACGAGAAATAGAGAGACTCAACAGGAGTCGAACCGATAACTTCCAGACAGGAAGTAGAGAGACTCGGCAAGAGTCGAACTGAGAACTTCTAGGCGAGAAGTAGAGAGACTCAAAGGAGTTGACAGAAGAGCAGTGAGATGGCCGTGAATGGACTGAGAGATCAGGACAGGCTAGACGAAGCGTCCAACTTTGTGGTCTGGAAGGCCAGGATCTTGTCCATTCTAGACAAACATTGTATCAAGAGCTTCGCCTTGAGAGTGATGGCTATCCCAGTTGACCTGGTAGCTAATGAAAGTTATAAGGAGGCAATGGCTAAGGCAAAGTGTATCATCCTTGATGGGGTCAAGGATCATGTGGTCCCACATATTGCCGAGAAGGAAACAGCAAAGGAGATGTTGGACACTTTGAAGACATTGTACCATCATACTTCCATGCAGAGGAAGATGCTCCTGGAGAATCAACTAAGGTCATACCAGATGCATAAGGGGGAGCAGATAGATTTCTTCCTCGGTTGGTTGTAGGAGATTCGTGACCAGCTAACTTCCATTGGGGCCACGCTGGATCAGGAGTTGATGGTAAGGACTGCACTTAACGCAGTCTCCGAGGATTGGGAGACATTTGTCCAGAGCATACTGGGTAGGACGAGTCTTCCCGATTGGGAAGAACTGTGGGCAGCTCTTCGTCAAGAAGAGATCAGACAGCTGACCAAGGCGGGGAGTAGCGGCAAAGGGGTCAGGATCAAGAAGGAAGAGGAAGAGGATGCGGCTCTAGCATCTGCGCGAAAGTAGGAGAAGAGGAAGAAGAAGGACCTCTCCTACGTCAAGTGCTTCTATTGTGGGGAACTGGGTCACTATGCGAACCAGTGTCCGAGGAAGAAGAGTAAGGGAGAGGCTTTTGACTCGAAGGCAGCACCAGCGAGGGCGGAGAAAGAAGTCGATGAGGATGACGATTGTGCCATGAGTGCTCATGTGCCACTTGAGAAGAAGTGGGAAGACATTGAGCTGTAGTCAGAAGGACTACAGGCGATGAGGGGCAGGATCCTTGAGGTACCCAGCCTCTTGGATTATATCTTGCTACGACAGCCCCAAAGAGGAGTAGCAGGACTGGCGGATGTAGGTAGAGACGGATGTGAATGAAGCGGCAGAGAGTGTTATAGTTGAAGAGTCCCCGGGTAGCGCAAGGCTAGCAGGCTGCAACAGTGCGAGAGGTACAGGAGTGTTGCACCAGTGCAGGATGGCACAGAGAGGTGTGCAACGGTGCGAGATGTAGTGAGTTGTTGCAGCAACGCAGAGGTCAGTAGAGGGAGCACTTGTTAGCGGCAAAGGGAGCTTCAGCATCGGGAGTGTTTCTAGCCTGACAGGGATGTCAGAAGTTGGGTGGATCAGTTACTTACTTCTTAGTAACTAAGTTGCAGTGCAATAGCAGTATGCGGTAGCACAATGCAGCATGATGAGAGGGCGTTGTAGTGCTGGGAGGATGGACCAGCAGCAGCACGGATGCAGAGGGAGTTGTCGTACAGATGCAGCAGTGGCAGTGGCAGAGCCATGGGCAACAGTACAGGATGCAGCAGTGCAGAGGATGTTGGGCAGAGAGGCCTAGCATCAGCATAGGGACCAGTGTCGAATAAGCAGTGTGATACTCAGTGAGGAGCATTACTAGAGCATAGTCCTCGCTAAGATGGAGTGTTGATTTTGGGTAGCATTAGATGTGCTCTAGCCATGAAAATTGGTGGAGAGGCTAAAGCGCATGAGATCTCCAAGACCCAAAAATGGTTTGGACAGATTGTACCTAGTTTGGGAGATATTAAAATAATTAATATTTTTAATTGAGTTCCTAAGTCTAAACTTAAGAAAAATAAAATATTAGTGGGTATTAATATAAAACTGGGTTAGAAGGTTCCAAAATTCATCGATCAAGACAAATCTAATCTTAGTTGTTGATTAGAGATTTAACCTCCGCCATTGAAGGACCAACGAGAAATGTATAAGAAGAGGCTTGAGGGTCTGTTGGAGAATACACCAAAGCGATTAGTCATTCATTTTGCTAGAGCGGAGTTGCTAAGCAAAGTTGAATCAGTGATTAGCAGCGAGGGGTGGAGAGGCAGAGACAATACTGAGAGACCAACGCAGAAGTAGAGAGAGCGAGAGCAGCAACCAGTCCAGGCTACACAGAGCCCAGTAGAGACAATGCAGAGGCGAAAGGGACTACATCAACCACGCAGAGGCTGCTGGAGTGACGCAGAGGGTCCCAGAGGTTGCGCACTACCTCAGAGGGCAGACGCAGAGGGTCTTGGGGTTGACGCAAATCAGTAGAAGGCTAACGCATAAGCCAGAAGGGCCAGCGCTTTGCTTCAGTTTGCCGGAGAGGGTTTCGTGGGACAGGTTTTCTAGATACC
Source organism: Pinus taeda (assembly GCA_000404065.3). Classification (NCBI taxonomy): domain Eukaryota; kingdom Viridiplantae; phylum Streptophyta; class Pinopsida; order Pinales; family Pinaceae; genus Pinus; species Pinus taeda. Next base: position 20,847 of record APFE030829439.1, on the reverse strand, counting down.
TGTTTCCGGATATAGAGGTATTGATGCCATGTATTTTTCTCTGTCGGGTGAGCTGGTTAGGCAACCATTTGTACTCAGATAGACTGCATAATAATATAACCCTCTGAATAGTTGCACCATTTTTCTTGCATTGGGTTTTTTCGGGGACATTTGTCCAAAAATAACAGTGTCACTTGTGTGCTTGTTTTCTTTCAGTTAATGATTTGTAGATGTTGTGACTGTATTGTGTTTATTTCGGTATTTAAATGTATTAAATAACTTGTTCGAATTTAAACAAGTAGAAGAAATAAACCAGCAGAATACAAATTAATTTTCTAACGAATTTACTTAGAAAATTCAATAGAAATATTTAAAAATTGGTTAATAATCTAATTGAGACACTTCTAGGCGGAAATTCTAGAAACGATTTATGGGTTTTGAATATCTCATGTATTCTAGCCTCTCCACCAAATTTCATAGCTAGAACAGATCCGATGCTACAAAAACTAACACGACCAAGGCGAAGAGGGCTGCCAAGCCCTAGTGTGGACCTTAGAAACGCTGCCAAGTCTCACGAAAGGGGTGGCAAAGAGGGTTGAGGGCAGAAGGAGGAGGACGGAGGGATAAGGAGGGCTAAAAGGGCAAGTCGAGGGGAAGTGAAGTTTGCCGACGAGGAAGGGGAGGATCAAATAGCCTGTGGCCAGGCCTAAAAGGCCAAGAAAGGGTTGTCACAAGGCCTAATAGGCCTGCGACCAGGCAGAAAATCCCTTAGGGCCTAGCGGCTAGGGTTGTAAGGTCCATGACTAGGGATAAAACAAAAAATCAGGGCAGTAACTAGGCTTGGGAAGAAAACGTTGGGCCTAAGGGCCCTAAGAAATTTGAAACCCTCACAAAAACCTCAAATTTGCTTCAGATCTTGAGTTTAGCCCAAATCACTGCAAAATTTTTCAATGTTGGCCTTGCAAAAAATTTAGAGACTAGATCTTACACTCAAGAGCATAGATCTATCTCAAAACCCTAAGACTTCTTGAATTTCACTGGCACAAATGAAAATAAAATATCGAAAACCCAAATATATACAAAAATTTAAAATAAAACCCCAAATAAATGCAAAATAAGGGTTAGAAAAAATTATTCTACAAAAATTAATTTACAAAATATATACAAATATACAATGCTTGTGAAAATAAAATATTTTGAGAGATAATTTTTATAATAATGACAATGGCTAAACTTGGGTGGCAGCTTGTTACATCAAACAGTCTATGGACAAGGGTGGCCATATCAAAATACATTACCCCTTTAAACTTGATGGACTGGCTAAGCCAACCACAAAGGCTCCACTCAAGGGTATCAATTATATGGAAGGCTGTAATAAAATCTCTGGACATCATGAGAACTGGCATCACATGGAAAATACAGTCTGGAATGTCTGTGAGAATTGGAATGGATCCTTGGATTGGATGCGGGAATGCACACAGGTTGCCAGATGAACTCAGATCCTTCCTCAGAGATATCAATATTACCCATATCAGCCACATAGCGGACCCTAAACACACCACTCTATTTCAGCAAGCCTGGAAATCGGCCCAAAGAATTAACATTCCACAACAATGGACACAACAGTGGAATGCCTTCATCAGGGCCCTTACTGAGGCTCACATTCGGATTGGCAAAGGAGAATATGAGGTTATATGGGCGCTCTCGAAAGCTGGTAAATATACCCCAAAGGATGGATACCTTGTGTTAGCCAAAGAACGCCATCCACAAGCCATAGAGTCATGGTGGAAGCATTTGTGGAAGCTTAAGGCCCTCCCAGAAACAGACTCCTCATGTGGACCATACTGAAAAACAAAATCACTATTGGGGACAACCTTCTCAAGCAAGCTCAGTACGGCCCTTTTTGGTGCCACCTCTGCAAATTTAACAATGAATTTGCCTCACACCTATTTATTGAATGCCAGGCCGCTCAAGACCTTTGGCAATCGATATTAGCCGTGATTCCATCCCCGACCAAGTGGCAAGGTACGACTGTAAAGGAGGCCTGGACATCTTGGTGGTCAAGCGTTGCCCCAACAAAGCTCCGGAATCTCCCTTTACTCATCCACCGGGGAATATGGATCGCCCACAACAAACTCATTTTCCTGAACACCTCTCCACACTGACCTTCCATTGCATCCGTATCCTATCCGATTACTCCATCATCCTTGATGACGAGGAGACGGCTCGACCCCAAACCATTGTACCCAAATCCATAAATCATTCAAAGCCCTGGACTTTCTTTGACGGTTCTGCACAGGAGGAAGGATGCGGCGGAAGGGCCATTCTACACCACAGCTTCCCATTTCTACCATATACAAATGGGATGAGGTTGGGGTATGAACAATTTTGCAGAACTATCCTTTGCAAAATTCCTGATACAATTTGCCCTGGAAAACCAATGTCGAGATCTCCAACTCTTTGGGGACTCAAAAGTTGTCTGTGAATGGTTAAACAAAAGAACTAGATGTTCTACATATACTTTGAAACATATTCTGGATGAGGCTCATCAACTTATTACATCTTTTGACACATTTGCATGCCATCACATTTACAGGGAACGAAATGCAGATGCTAACAAATTATCCAAAGAAGTTGTGCACAAGCCATCCGACACTTGGATGATCCAGGAACATAGAGAGGGGCTTGTTACCAATACTACCATAGGCCTTTCATGAACATAGATGTTTAGTAAGCTCACAGGGAGCTTGGCTTATGTTTATAATTTTGCATTTAAATTTCCATCTGTAGATATTCATATGTTTCATTTACAGCAAGACCTATATTTTTTTTTTCTCGGTAAAAGACTAAACTATTGTATTATGTACATCAGTCAAAAAATACATCATGGTGAAACAATAGAGAATCAGGCTTTGGGTATGTCACCCGAGAGCAATTGAGGCATCCAAAAAACTAGCCCACGCAGGGGCGCCAGACACAAGAGCCAGACTTCCATAAGAGCATGCCCACGCAGGGGCACCAACCATTTCATCCCTCGCAGGGGAGACTGACCTTACCCCAATCATTGACACAAAATACAGGAACAGAGACATTGAACTAGGGCACGAAAGAGACCAGAAGCATTGTTACTATAATTGAGTAAAAAAACAAACAACAGAAGACACCAAAAGACCAAACAAAAAGCCATAGGAACCTTGTGCACAGGCATCATCAATCGTCCATTTGCACTTCCTCTACCCGGCACCAACCATAGGCTTCTCTTTCAGCAGCGGTGGGAAAGGTGTCTTCCTCCCCGCCAGTTCCCGCCCTCTGTTCCTGCTTGCGTTGCTCTACGTTTTCCGGATCTGAGGCCTCACCTTTAACCTTCTGCTCCTTATCAGCTTCAGGGGCCTGTGCTTCATGCTTCTGATTGTCAATCGTCCTCTGCCCCTGTTCATCCAGGGCGTCCTCCTTTTCCCGGGCATTTTCGATGAACAAGACTGATACATGCGCGCTGATCCGCGAATTGTTCATGGCACTACTGAAATTGAAGATAACCGAGCCAAAGGCAGGCAAGGCATTCGAGCTCGAAGCCCCTGCATCCATGAATTGGCTGGAATGGAGGGGGTTAGCGCTAGTGAAGCGAGCAATGTTGCAGTGGCAGCAATGGACAACATTGTCCGCTTCATGACTGCGCAAGATTCCCCCTCTGGAAGTGCCTCGGCGGCTAAGTAGACGTTGTCGAGGTCTCACCATTCTCGTAGGAGGCACGAGAAAGAAATTCCAACAGACCACGGGGTAATCCAGACCCCCTGCAACCAAACCCCCTACAACCAAAGCCGACTGAGGGATGAACCAAACAGATGGAGAAGATATCCCGACAGAGACGGAGAGGCCAGGCAACTGCATTACCACCAACATTCTCTATTCATATATTGTGATATCCCTTATGACTTCACCGGCCCTGCATTGGAGCTCACCCGCCATAACTGCTGCCGTCACCTGAGCCGAATTACCTCGTGGAGCATTAACTAACCCCTGCCATTCCACCTTATACCATCTGTGATCGATAGTTGTATTGTCTTCGGCTGCCACGTGATGGCCATTGGCCGGCATGTGGCCATCCCCCTTCGCCTGTCCCATCTCAGTTAGCACCCGCATCCGGGGCAGCAAGACCTATATGGACACGTTACATGACTACAGTTATTTTTGTTTTTTTGTTGTTGAAAAAACAGTATGTTGAATACTTCCGAAAATGATGCCTCCCTGCGTGGACACAAGGCATCAACATTACATTCATTCTGGAACCTTATTTATCTGACAGACATTGCCTCTTACAACGTATGCTTTTTGCACATACAATATGTAATTTTCTCACTTAACGAAAATTACGCTTTTTCCAATGGAAAAAAAAATAATGACAATGGCTTGATCTATTTCAGAAGATAGATATTAACCACAGTCTTGTAAGAAAATCACATAAATTTCTTGAAGTTCAAACAAGGTCAGCATGTGCCCATAGTCTATAAACTTGGAGCCCAAGGTTCAGGGAACCACAAACTCTATATATTTCCTTCAAGAAAACTAGTTAGACATATGATGAATCAGATCACCTAAGATAGACCGAAAATCTACCAATAGAATTTTCTTATCCCCATCTAATGAATAACAAGCTTATTAAAAATTTAAGTACAATATAGGAAGGCACATACCCAACTAATACCACAGATCAATGAGACAGGCACCGTGAACTGTATCCCAAAGTCTTTTATTATAAATTTCAAACGTTCCCAGTAAAGCAATGGCTTCACACCAACTTTATAATGTTTACCTCAGTCAAAGATGAAGAATAGAAGCCAAATTCCTTCTATTTATAGAGAAACCCCTCCAAGTGGAAAATAACAGCTAGTTGGCTTGATCCCTATCAAAATAACCTCAATCGTTGATAAATACTTGATCAACTTTTAATCTCTAGTAGATCATTGATCTGCAATAAAATAATTTAGACAAATAGCTTCATTATTCCCAAATCACTTTTACTATAGATCCGACTAAGAATAGGACTAACCTAAGACTTTGTCAATAAATTTCACCCTAGCTTTGGGGTTTAAGCTGGAGGGAAAAAACTTTTCCGATTAACCGTGTTTAGAAACACATGTAATCGGTGAGGTTAAAAAACCTCCTATGATGAAATTTGTCACCAAAATCATAGGCTCACCTAGGTTGTTACATAATTACACGGTCGTACTAACATCATTTACATTATAACTTGCAGAATTTAGGTTTACAATGACATCACAGATAGCTAGCTGATGATTCTGAATGTTGAAAAATTTTGTACAGCTGTTTCCTTGGACTTGCGACAAAATAGGTGCAACATGTCCTATACATGATTTAAAAAAAATGCCAGGGCCTGCATTCAACTGAATTATGTTCATGACACTCATGTTTCACGTCTCAGTCGATGAGATCTGAACCTGATTTAATTGATAATTTTCTCCAATCCATAGTGTTGTGAAGCTTGCATTTGCATTTATTTTATGGTTTTGGTTTTCTATAAAATTATTTAGCCTCCTTTTCCCATCCATCCACTAGTGAATTCCATACAGGGACACAAACAACGCTAGCTGTCATCAAGGTTCACTTTCGTGGTGTTTTTGATATTTTACCTATTGAAGGATCTAAATGAATCCTTCAAGATATTTTGTTTTTCTAAAAGCTTACTGAGTATTCAAATTTAGCTTTTAAAATCAGCAGGATATTTTCATATTTTATTAGTAACTCTTCTACAATATTATTCGTTAACATACCTGACAAAGTATGTTTTTTACAGCTTTTGGTGTTGCAACTGCTTTATAAAATATCTTTCCCAAATCAGTGTTTCTGCAATTATAACCCCAGATTTTTGTTAATAAAAGGAAACTATAAATCAAGATCTTGAACCCAAAAGATTTTCATCTGCCAACATACACACTATAGGTAAATCATAATACATACCTCAAAATACCCTGAAATGATTTCACTAAAGGTCTTGTATACCAAGATTGTTTCTTTATGTGAAGCATACGCAAAGAAATATTTAGAAGAAGCAGGCCTCTACAGACATTTCTGTCCATGACAGCAGCCTGAAGGCCAACAATACCTGCACAGGAATAATAAAAGCAGGCATTAAACTCTTCAAGATCATTTTCAAGCATATGCTTTGAGATTACCAAATAAAGCATGGTTTCCACTGTCATCCCTATTGGAAATGAGAAAATCTGACTCCACACCTTTTGTAATGCATATTTTACAGTTCAAATGAAAGTTACACAGCTTGTTATAACAAAGTACTTGATGCGACACTGAAATCTGTGTGCATGCTAATAAAAATGGAACTCTGAAAATTCTGTATAGAGAAACCTGACAAATCTAATGTTTGGAACAAAGTATTAAGAGTAATTGAGGTGAAACAAGATATTTTACATCAGAGAACAAGTCTACCATCTACACTGTAAAGACTTTCAGCAATTACTTAGTCTAAACCCATAATGTCTTATGTTTAACATTGTCCCCTCCAACTGGTTAAAAAAGATATAAACCACTGGGAAATGACTGCTGAATAGATGACAAAGTCCATGGAGATCTTATCCTTACTGCACACTAAGATTTTAAGAAAAGAAAACCTATATTACAGGATCCAAAAACATGAAAGGATTAAAATATGACAATAAACAAATACAGGACTTATGATCCTTAGTTCTTCTTTTATAAATCCAGAGGCATTAACTTTTATGCAGAGCTCCTTGAGAACATACTATACCATGGAGGGAATATATAAGCACATAGTCTAACTGTTAGATGTTTTTCCCCTTTCCGGGCATGTTTCCAGTCAAATTTGCTCGAAATACTGTAGGGATTTCTTGGAATTGTAAGTTCCAGATGTATAATCTGCAAATATCAAGTTCCCCAGGGGTTTCTCAGGGCACTAAATCCATTTATGCATTCAAAAATGCATTTTAAACAACTAAAATTCATGATTGTGCCAAAAATTGTATTACCGGATTCTGAAAGGAAAAGGCAATATCATCTAATAGTTAGACTGCTCTGAATAAAAGTTATGAATAGAATGTCTACCTAGACTAATGGAATGCTATAAATATCCTATACTGTAAAATGATACAATAGGATGGCTCAATTTGAGATCTTTCACCAATGCAGATGGAAAAAACATTAATTTATTAATAATTACATTGACATGTTACTCATCTTAGCAAGTGCTTGAGAACCAGCAGCACATTATAGTCATTATAATGTCATTTTTTTTTCTGAAAAATAGGTCTTTTATTTAGAGAAAATATTTACAAACAGTAGAGCAAATCACTACATATTTTCAGCCTCAAATTTCAGAAATGTCCAGAGACAATGCTTATTAGAAACTTTGCTCCAATTTTATTATGACTTCTTCCTTTGGTGATTGCAAGCTCCATATGTAATACCTTGAGTGAAGAAGTCAGAGTGTTAGCAGGATTGGCGATGTACACCAGAAGACCCAAGATGCCCCCAGGCTGGCCTTGCACCCTCTTGATGGGCATTGCCTTGTTACAAATCCCAGATGAGGAGGATGATGACTTGAGACACTATGGGAGGGCTGGTACACTTTCTCTTGATGATGATGCCATACTCTAGGGTTGCAATGATTATGTCACCCATCCAAACCCTAGGATGATGACATCTTGGATGAGGAGTTGTGGTTTGGAGATGCACCCTTTCACATTGTTGAGATGTCTTGGAGTGAGGAGCACTTTTTGACCCTTCTTGGCACCTTGCTTGATGGAGACGCTAACTTTGTGAGGATGACGTCATGCTGGAGCTAATTTTCCCACAGGACATGCAAACCCTAGGATGATGACATCGTGGATGAGGAGTTGTGGTTTGGAGATGCACCCTTTCACATTGTTGAGATGTCTTGGAGTGAGGAGCACTTTTTGACCCTTCTTGGCACCTTGCTTGATGGAGACGCTAACTTTGTGAGGATGACGTCATGCTGGAGCTAATTTTCCCACACCTGTGGAGAAAAGAGAGTCATTTATTGTGTCTTATCATCATGTGAAGCTGTCTTTATGTCTTCTTATAACCTATTAGCCTTGTTGAATCCCTAAAGTCATGTTTTAGGGATTTTACTTGTGAATTATATCTAAATTGACTTGGTTACCATATAAGTGCAAGTCAAATTAGGATGGATCATGTCACACACACTCAATTTTGCAAAGAGTGTGCACTAGTTCTTTCTCTTTCACTTGGACATAATGGCTAAATAGGGTATGTGAATTGTCTTGGGAAGAATATGTTTTGCATGGAGAGACTTGCTATGGATTGATGAAATGATGCTTGCTCAAATTGTGTAAGTTTAATGCAATTTTTCTTCCATTTTGCATGAATTACTGAAATTAGAATTTGTCTTGCGCCATATTAAAAATGGCAGTATCATTTATGAACTCTTATTTCTTATTATGCAAAATTTGTCATCAAGTATCCATCAAAGGAACTAGATTGCATCCTTGATCTTAAATCTCCTAACGAAGAAAGTTGCTAAGGTTTGGAGGTGACGCGAAATCTCTCACCTCCCTCACTATCCAAGGTCCTTAACATTTTGACCTCGTCCTATTAACTCCATTGCTGATTTGATTGAAGGCACTAATCATTGTGTGTGTATGTGTTTTTTTTAGAGGTGGTTCACGGGTGGCCGCTACATCCACAGAAAATCTGGGCAGATCAATTCCGAAGGGAATCTTTTAAAGCCCTTCGGCCAAACTAGCAAGGCCTAACCCCATGGGCGTCCAGGAGAATTGACCCTGTGACCTCCCAATCGGCGAGGTACTTAACAACGGGGACTCGACCAGTTGAGCTAACCCTTGGGGCTTAATGATTGTGTGTTGTCTCAAGTTTCAACACAAATTTTCTATTTTTCTTTATTTTATTGTAAACTAGGATTGGGATTTGGTTGAATCTGCATTCTATAGAATAATTACACCTATATGTTAATGTCTTTTAAGTAGGCATTGCATCTATTAATGTTTAAAAAGCAAAATCAAAATCTATCATTTTATGTGTGTTTTACCCCCAATTTTAGGGCTGATGTCTAGGTCTTATTTGTTGGTTTTATGCATTTTCAGCTACAAAAAACATATTGTTGACCTATCATTTTACCCCTTCCAATAGCCTTAATCCCTTTGTTGACCACACCTTGAATAAGCTATTTCCATTGTTGTTGTAATGTTTTGCATGTTGTAAATCTGCATACTCTTCAAACCATAACTTATAATAGCATTTTATAAGTTGATGGTGTCTAGTGGAAAAGTTTACTTGAACATCCATAGACAATATTTTGGCCTCTAAGGTTTATGGTAGTCTCCCCAAATTCATCATCTCTTTTTCACCTCGAGCCTTTCCTGACCGAAGACCATTTTAGGGTGTATAGTTTGCAAGCTCCTTAGAGACCCATTTGACTTAGTATAATATCTTACCACAAAACAACAGGGGAAAAGCTACTAAGGTGACAGTGATGGCTGATCTCATTGTTTCCTTAGTCCTAGAGTGACTAGTGAAGCTTTGCACTAGGCTGCTAAAATTTGTGGTAACATTTTTAGTGCCATTGCTTGGAAGCAGTTGAGTGATTCTCCTCATAATTCGAAGTTTATGCCTAAACCACTTTGTGATGAAAACATCCCAAAGACAAAATTAAAACTTCTCATCTAGCGACTCCTAAGTCTTACTCCAGTTCAAGATCTTCTAGTCACAAGCCTAGCAAAGAAATTATTCCTCCCAGAAAGAAGACTATCCCAAAGACTCCTATAACTCTAACCTCTCTCGTAACTAAAGTCCTCTTCAATAAGCCTTCTACCTCAGCCATAATGGCAAAGCTATGGCCCACTAGTGTTTGCAAACCTGTTGATGTTGATCTGTGGTAGCATTGGATGTGCTCTAGCCATGAATATTGGTGGGGAGGTTAAAGCACATAAGATCTCCAAGACCCAGAAATCGTTTTGAGAAAATTCCATCCAGATGATGAGTTATTAAAATAATTAATATTTTTAACGGGTTCCTAAGTCTAAACTTGGGAAAAATAAAAATATTAATGGGTATTAATAAAGATAAGGATGAGAAGTTTCTAAGAGACGAGGATCAATTCTGTTTTAATCTTATCCATTGATTAGAGACTTAATCTTGGACATTGATTCTTCAACAGAAAAAGTATAAGAGAAGACTTAAGGATCATTTGGAGACACACCAGTAGATACTCAGTATCCCAAGGAAAATCGATTTTTCAGTGGGTGAAATCAATTCCAGAGGAAGAGTTGTAGGGTGGAGGAAGAGGTGGTGATTAGCAGCAGTGAGGGAGCTCAGAAGAGGTGACGCAGGGACTCTGAGAGACAACGCAGAGGGAGACGTAGTTCATAGAGACTCAGTGGATGACGCAGAGATGCACAGGGCAATGCAAAGCCACGCAGAATGACGCAGGGCTAGCGTAGTAGGGAAAGCAAGTCATCCAGGGTGTCAGAAAGTCTCAGAGAAAAGTCTTAGGTGTTTTCTCCTAGTGTCTATGCAAAAATTTTCTGTAAAAGCGATTGTTACTGAAGATTAATAAAACCCTCCTCTGCTGCACCAGTTTTCCTACACTGGGTTTTTCCAGGGACAATTGTCCAAAAATAACTGTGTTGATGTGTTTGATTCTTGTGCATGTATTTGTTTCTGTATAATGGTGTGATATCTATAGTAGAATTTATTTTTATATTTACTAAGGGAATTTCATAAATAACTTATTGAGAAATAAGTAGGTAAAATAAATCAGTTGTTGCAGTAATAGAATTTCTGTTTAGAAAATTTCACATGGTATCAGAGCGAAGATTCAAAGACCAGGAGGGAAAATCAATTATGGGTCAAGGGCATGATGCAAAGGCATCCACGTCAGGAAACTCATGCAGGTTTTCAGAAGAATGCAAAAGAGATAGAAATTCCGATTTCTCTATGCTGGCTTCCAGATTGGAAGAAGTTGCTTGCGTAGCAAGCTCTGCATCATCAGGGGTATGGTATAGAGACAGTGGAGCCTCCTGGCATATAACAGGAATCCGGGAATGTTTCTCAGATTATCAAGAGGAAAGAATGAATTTTCAGATCACCATGGGGAACAAGGCAAAGTGTACTCCAGTAGGGAAGAGTACTATAGTTTTTCAAACAGAAACAGGAGAGCAGTTCTGAGCTACCAATGTGCTACATGTGCCAGGACTAGGGATGAATTTACTTTCCGTATCTCAACTTCAAAGCAAGGGCTATGACGTTTTCTTCATTAAGGAGAAAGTATACGTCAAACATCCAAGTTGGAAACAGAAGGTACAAATCAGAATCAGAAGTAACACGTTGTACATGTTGTAGCTAGAATCACCAATGGCACTGATAGGTAATGGAGACAAGGATTTGAATGAACTATGACATAGAAGGATGGGACATTTGGACCATGGGGTTCTAAGAATTCTCAGGAAAACTGTGACAGGAGTTCCAAATGTTAGTACTAAACGAGATGATGTATGCAGAGGATGTGCTTTGGGCAAGTATGCCAAAGCAGCGTTTCCTAGAAGTAGAAATAGGGCCAAGAGTGCTAGGTTTGATACACTCATATATCTGTAGACCGATGTCCACAAAATCTCTTAGTGGTGCCAAGTACTTCGTCACCTTCATCGATGACCATTCTAGGAAGACTTGGATCTATTTTCTGAAAACCAAGGATGAGTATGTTGACAAGGACTTCACTGATTTTTGCGCTAGGGAGGGCATTAGAAGAGAGTGGCCAACTCCCTACAATCCGGAGCAGAATGGAGTAGCAGAAAGGAAGAACAAGACTATTGTGGAAGCAGCGAGGGCACGATGTATGATCAGGATATGCCAAAATTCCTATGGGTAGAAGCATGTAGCACGACAGTCTATGTCCAGAATAGAACTCCTCATAGGGCATTGGGCAAGATTACTCCAGAGCAGGTCTTCACCGGGAAGACACCTAAAGTTAGTCATTTTAGGATATTTGGGAGTTTGGCATATTGCTGTATACCCGAGGAGAAGAGGAAGAAGTTAGATCAAACAGCAGAGAAAGGATATCTTGTGGGATATAGCGGGAATGCTAAGGCATGTAGAATCTATATTCTAGGGAGCAGGAAGGTAGTAGTTCGGCGACATGTGAAGTTCATGGAGAATAGGGCCTTCAGAAAATCTCGAGAAATGCCTTTCAAGGAGTAGTCAAAAGATGAGTTGTTGGTCAAACCACTTCAACCAGTAGAAGCCAGTACTAGAAATTCCCCTTCAGAACAGGAGGAATCACAGGAAGAGGAGGAGCTAACAGATGTAGCTACTACCAAAAGAAGAACGAGCCGGGAACTTCGACATATTCTACAGGATGCAGAGGATTTCATTGGTGAACCCAGGAACAATAAAAGGGAGCGAAGATAGCCAGACAGATATCAGGCCTTAGTAGCTCAGGTTGGGGAACGTTCTAGTTTCTAGGAGGCCGTTCAACATCAAGTTTGGATGGATGCGATGGTGGAGGAATACAACTCTATAATGGTGAATGATGTCTGGGAAGTAGTACCTAGGCCTCAAGACAGATCAGTGGTAGGTTCAAGATGGATCTACAAGATCAAATACACTGCAGAAGGCAATGTGGAAAAATACAAAGCGAGGTTTGTGGCTAAAGGGTATGCTCAAAAGGAAGGAATAGACTACGAAGACACCTTCGCCCCAGTAGCCAGGTATACATCTATTAGAACCGTGATATCTCTTACAACATAGATGGGGTGGGAGATTCATCAGATGGATGTCAAGACAACATTCTTGAATGGAGTGATAGAAGAGGAAGTATACATTGAACAACCAGAAGGCTTTGAGACACATGAGAAGAAATCTCATGTATGCAGATTGAAGAAAGCCTTATATGGGCTCAAGCAGGCACAAATAACATGGTATGGTCGAATTGATGGCTACTTGCAAAAGATGGGGTTTGTCAAGAGTGATGCAGATCCCAATCTCTACTATCTGGTTGTAGAGAATGAGCCTCTAGTCCTAGTGTTATATGTGGATGATCTCTTCCTGACAGGATCATCCAGGCTCATCAAGCACTGCAAGAAGAATCTAGCCACAGAATTCGACATGAAGGATTTGGGACAGATACATTATTTCTTGGGGTTGGAAGTTTGGCAGTAGAAGGGTGAGATCTTCCTTGGACAAGGGAGATATGCTACAGAAATCCTGAAGCAATTCAAGATGCAGGACTATAGGCCTATGGCTACTCCAATGATCACCAACTGGAAGAAAAATGATGCATCAGAAGACAAAGATGTCGATCCCACCTTATACAGGCAGCTCATAGGGTCCCTGATGTATCTGGTCAAAACTAGGTCGGACATTTGTTACGCTGTCAACACCCTCAGTCAGTGCATGGTGGAACCTAAGAGGGCGCATTGGGCAGCAGCCAAACATGTTCTCATATATATATAGGGAACAATCAAGTATGGACTATTGTACACCAGAAGTAATGACATCAGACTGAGTGGGTTTACAAATGTAGATTGGGCTAGAAGTTCAGTAGATCGGAAATGACCTTCTAGTGCAATAGGAAACCAAAATCCATAGCTCTGAGATTAGCTGAAGAAAAATATATGGCCGCTAGCACTGCTTCGTGCGAAGCCATATGGCTTAGAAAATTGCTTGTGAACCTATTCAGAAGAAGGATGGAGGCGACCAGGATCATGTGCGATAATCAGAGTTGCATCAAGCTCTCTGAGAATCCAATATTTCATGATCGGTCAAAGCATATTGATATTCGATGTCACTTTGTCAGAGACTATGTCCAATGAGGAGCAATACAGTTGAACTACACTCCTATAGGAGAACGGGTGGCAAACATCCTCACCAAGGCCCTAGGAAGAAAAAAGTTCTTTTATTTCAAGGAGAAGACGGGGATGGTAAAGAATCCATTTCAGTAGTACGAATGGATAAGTATCAAAGCTTTAGTGCAGATGCAGTGTTGGGAAGAAGGACCAACATCAGCACGAATGCAAAGGGAGATGCAGTACAGATGTAGCAGTGGCAAAGCCATGGGCAGTAGTACAAGAGGCAGCTATGCAGTGGATGTAGGGCAGCAAGCTCAGCATTAGCACAGGTACCAGTGTTAGAGGATCGTGTGATGTTCAATGGTGGAACATTACCAGAGCACATTTCTCACTAAGAGGGAGTGTTGATTTGTGGTAGTATCGAATGTGCTCTAGCCATGATGATTGGTGGAAAGGCTAAAGCACATAAGATCTCCAAGACCCAGAAATCATTTTGAGAAATTCCATCCGGATGATGAGTTATTATAATAGTTAATATTTTTAATGGGTTCCTAAGTCTAAACTTAAGAAAATAAAAATATAAATGGGTATTAATAAAGATAAGGATAAGAAGCTTCTAAGAGACGAGGATCAAGTCTGTTTTAATCTTAGCCATTGATTAGAGACTCAATCTCGGTTGTTGATTCGTCAACAGAAAAAGTATAAGAGAAGACTTGATGATCATTTGGAGACACACCAGCAAATACTCAGTATCCCAAGGAAAATCAATTTTTCAAAAAGAGTGAAATTGATTTCAGAGGGAGAGTTGCAGGGTGGGGGAAGAGGGGGTGATTAGCAGCAGTCAGGGAGCTCAGAAGAGGTGACGCAGGGACTCTGAGAAAGCAATGCAGAGGGAGACACATTTCATAGAGACTCAGTGGATGACGCAGAGAAAGACAGGGCAGCACAGAGCCACGCAGAATGACGCAGTAGGGAAAGGAAGTTCTCTAGGGTGTCAGAAAGTCTCGGAGAGAAGCCTCAAGTGCTTTCTCCCAGTGTCTACACAAAATTTTTCTATAAAAGTGATTGTTGTCGAAGATTAATAAAACCCTCCTCTATTGCACCGGTTTTCCCACACTAGGTTTTTCCGGGGACAATTGTCCAAAAGTAAGTGTGTTGATGTGTTTGATTCTTGTGCATGTATTTGTTTCTATATAATGGTGTGATATCTACAATAGAATTTATTTTAATATTTACTGAAGGAATTTCATAAATAACTTATTGAGAAATAAGTAGGTAAAATAAATCAGTTGCTACAGTAATAAAATTTTTGTGTAGAAATTTTCACACTTGACATGTGCTATTCAAGGATACCCAAACAATATGCCTGAAAAATATGATGAATGGTTGTCCAACTTCTCAGAGAATGATGTAGTCACAATCTCAAGGTTATCCCAAGTTCTTAGGGAATGATGAATCTACGTCAACAATGCTAGGATGAGGCTACAAAAAATAATCAAGCTAAGCTGGTGGAGGCAAGAAAACTTGATTACAAAGGTTGATTTAACTAGTGTGTAAAATCTGATTGAATTCATCTGAATTTGTGTCAAACTGTATGGAAAAACAAATTTGTTTATCCAGGCCTTCCTACCAAAATAAATTGGGCCTTTTCCCCTTCCTCCCCTGTTTCCTTTGTTATTCCTGCTGAAAAATCTCATTTATAATCCATATCAAAACATCAATAACAGAAAGGATCATATTCAAAACAATAAATTAATTGCAAATCGTTAAATACGTTAAATATGGCCCATATAAACACATTATTGTTCAAGCACAACAAGAATTTGATACAAGGAAATATGATGAATAAAAGTATTCATTTTGAAACAAACCCTAAGCAACACACACTACTTTTCCAATCAGCAATATCAAAACACCAACATGTAATCTTTTCATGACTATCACAAACTATTTCCAACATCCCCTAACATATTACATGACATACTTATGACTATGAATTTCAACCATCAATATGTAAAGAGGAAAAAATGGAAGGACTTTGTGGAAACTTTAAGGAAGAGACTGCCAATTGCTTCCAACTGCACTCCTTCATGCAGAGGAAAATAACGATCCTTCCTTTCAAGGTCATCGATAGATATATCATTATAAGTAATACCTAGCAGAAAGGGAGAACCAACCTCAACCTCATCCTCTCTATCACTATCATAAATAGGATCATTGTCAAATTGATTACCCATGACCTCCCATTTCCTTTCTTTAATATACAAGTAATCTCCAATATCAATTTTCGAGGGATCAATGGGCTCACCTTTTGCAAGATCCTCAAAGACCACATGATTAGGAATGACATCAAAAGAGATAGGACTATCCTCAACTTCGCTTTCTTGGATCAAAGGATTAGGGTCTTCATCATGGATCAGGGGCTCCACGTAGCTTTCTTCCTTATTGCTATTGATTCCCAAATTTGCACTTGATAATTCCTCCACATCCTTCTTGCCTTCTTGGTTTCCTCCAACATTTGTGAGATCATCCAAACCTTCTAGGATTTCACTGGGCAAAATGCCATACTTTTCTTCAACTGCATGACATAGGGACTCGAATGTTCCCATACAATAGGTGAACTCAAGGAGAAGTGTATTTGTGGGGTTTTCTTCATATTCAAGTTGTACTTGATAGAGTTATTTTTCTTTGCTAGCATATAAATGAAATACGAAGCTCTTGTCTTTGTGATTTACTATATATTCACAATATTCACCAAAACCATCCAATCTTTCTTGTACTATTCGAGATTCGTCAAGATGAAGTGGGAGAAAGTCAAGTACTGCCATTTCTTATGATTTTGCATATGAAACCAATGTGGAGTCGCCAAGGTGAATTTTAAATGCCTTGAGAGATGCTTCCTTCACCCTACAAGCATTAATTTTGAAGTTCGTTGAAGAACTAGGGCTTCATTCTTCCAATGGAGTTTCCAAAAGGATATGTCAATATTGTTGTAATGGAACAAAACGCATGTCTCGTGTCCCCAACAACAGTGCCAAAAATGTTACCACTCAATCTAGAAAGGGTCCTAGGAGGGGTACCTAAGGGACCACTACTAGACCAAATGACAACAATGGGACAAAGACCCACTATCACCTCAGTCAGTGTCCCCTGCTCTTTATGAACTTTCCCCAATGGGAGGAATCCAAGTATAAGGGAAATCACTCGAATGATAGGATTCTTAACAAGGTATAATGTGATTCCCAAAGCCCATTCAAAGGAGAGACTCAAATAATGGCTCAATTTATTCAAAGAGAAGTTAATGGCTCTCTAAGAAAGGCTTAACGAGAAGACCTAGACCTAGGAGGAAAGGTTATTCAATTACAAAGGTTACTCCTAGACCAAAGGCTTCATAAGGAGGCAAGATCTCTCTTAGGGCTTTGTGAGATGATCACCATATAATGGTTTGATACCACTAGAGAAGACATAGGAATATCCAAGCAAGGCCTAGGGTTTGTAAGAAGGATAATCTTCAATGTGGCTACTAGGTCAAACAAGGATGAGAAAGGCCAATGAATGATTAAATTCCTTCAAGTTTTCAAGAGTAAATGACCTTTGGAATTCCACTAACCAAAGAAGCTGAAGGATATAATCGATGTTAAAGCTAGGGCTTGAGATTTCTCTCAAAGTAGCCACGAGAATAGCCTCCATTTTGGAGGGTTAGTGGAGGACACTATAGCAGAGTAGCCTACCAATTCTCTCTCAAAAAGACCTCCCCTAAAGAAATTTGCATTAAGCCCTAGTTGACCTTCTAGGGTTAGGGCAGGAAATTGAAAATGAGAGAAAGAAAGGCATTTTAGGTTGATCACCTAGGATTAAGACCAGTGCCTTATCAATTGGGAAAAATAGAGTCACTTTGATGAAAGGATTTTTCTCTATCAAGGAGACTTATGCAACTTTCACTAACCCTAAAGAGGTAGCAACTCGGCTACAAGAGGTATTTACAGTTTGTTTGGCAAAGGTTGATGACGATTCGAGGATGCAACGAGCAAAACGAGCCTATAGGAACATTCATTCACATTGCATAATGTGTAATGCATGCAATACTTAAAAAATCACAGTGTTTTCATGAATTCACATTTAATTAGGGCACATGTAAGATTATGACAAGATATTCCATACATTAGACATGCAACAAAGTAAAGATATAGCATCAAAACAACACTTACAACATAATGCGAGTATATCCATCCATCACATTTGCAAATAGAAGCTCCAAAGCAAGATAGCAAAAATCCCAAACATCAAAATGCATCAATAACTACCAATTTCATCCATCAATTGTCTGTTAATATTCTTTTTACAAGGGAAATCCCAATTCAAATGATGATGATTTACAAAATGAGGCTCTCCTATTTATATGAGCCTCGTACCAGTTCGAATGGACTAATTAGCCTAATGAATCCCCTATAAGTGTTTTAGTGTGCAAAGTAACAATAACTTTGGTGACAAGCCGACCAAATAGCTCAAAAGTATAGAATAAGCCTTCCTAATGAGGCCTATTGACCACTACGTGTCAACTACCCATAGAAGTACACCCCCTTTTCTTTGCAAAAAGGGATAGCGCTTGTTTGTGCCATTCGACAGTCATCGTCGGCTTGATCATATTAAGTTGTAAACCTAGTCTGCATGTGTGAATTGTAAATAATCTTAACAGAGTTGAGTCATGTAGGTAAATTGCCTAGGTGGACCTAATTTTCTAGTGATAATCTACGTTCCGGAAGGTTTTTTGTCTCACCGATCCATGATCGGCAGAGTTTTCCTTCAAACCTGACCCCAAAGCCAAAATGAATTTTGTCATTAGAATCTTAGAGGAATCCTAGTGTGTTAAACTACTAGATTATATTTGGTCGCAAAACTGGGTGGTCTATGAGGATCTATGTCAAATGGGTTTTCTCCCTTGAGATGTAAAATTGTAAAAGTCATGATGTAAAGTGTCTTGAGGGTTAGGAAATGTTTTAATCCCCTCATAAGTCCTAAGTCCTAAGTCCTAGGTGATTTTTCCAAAGGCTAAGTTCGAGGATCCTTTTAAAATTAAAATTAAAAAAATAAATAAATAATAATAATAATAAAATAAGAAAATATAAAAAAAAATAATAAAAGAGATAAAAACTTAAAAAATAATAAAATAATAATTTTTGAGTAAATAATGCAGAATTTCAATTTTAATGCATTAAAATTCGACGGATGGATTAAGAGATATCTTGACCTCATCGATGGTCGAGATCATTTTGACATGGATCACTCGAACTAGCCATTGGGAATTTTTCCTTTAAATAGGATGCTAGGGGTCATTTGAGATCATTCGATCTGTGAGTCTTGTGCTGAAGAAAGCTCTCTTGTAAACATTTTCTGGTGCTAATAAAGAAAGACTTTGGGGTTGAAATCTTGCTGGTGTTACTCTCCTGAAGTGCTGTGAGTTGTTTTATTTTCTGCATATTTTTATTTTTCAGCCATTTAGTAATAGCTTGATGTGGAGTATTGTTGAACACAGGTATCTTGTTCACTTACTAGGGTTTGAATGGTATTAGGATTTCTGAAATAATGGCAGGTATCTCCATTGCATCTGGGATCTAGTATTGTTTTTCCTCTCTTTATTGATGGTTGAAGTAAGCTGTGCAAGAAACCCTTATTGAAGAAATCAGTGGGTGTTTGGGGAAGTTCTCGGCTGAACCAGCCAACTCCCACAAAGCATTTTCTTGCAGAGCCCAGCCAGTTTCAATCCTGGTTTTATCATTTAAGTTTATTTTATGAATGCATGAGAGATTTCTGAAGTATCTCATAGTAAATCTGAAAATTCTGAAGTACTTTTGTGGATCATTGACAAATCTGGTTGTTGCAGAGTCACAAAGTTGTAAATTTTGGTAGCTGGTTTTTTAAGGATTTAGATTTTGTTTCTTGCATATTTTACTTCTGGGTGTTTGTTTTTTTGCAGATTGCAGGTCAGAGGAAAACTTTTTGTCCGAAGCCAGATCTAGGCCCTGGAGGGTAAGATTTGGCCTCAGGATTAGCTCTAGCAGAAATATTCACTTCAGATCTAGAAATTTCTTGTGTGGTCTTTCATCAGCGAAATATGAAACGAATTGATTTAAAATCTTTAACTCTTCTGAAGAATTTTGAGGGTTTTCAGGTTGCCTGTTTGTTGCTACCTGTTGCTCCCTGGGATTTTATTTTCACAGAAAAATTTCAAATTTCTTTTAGGAAGAATAACCATTATTGGGACAGGGTTTTTCATCAATGTTTTGCAGAAAATCTTCTCTATACTATCCCTCTGCCAGCATTCCTTTCATTTCACATCCAATTCGCAGCCTCTTCTATCCCATTCTTCTTTGTTGTTCCACGCATTTTTCTCTGCATCTCCATTTCACTTGTACGATGCCTCCATCAAAGTTGACTTGCAAACTCATCTCTGCTACCCATCCGCTGCAAATCCGTCCCTACACGTTTTCCTTCACTGTTTCACGCTGCCAATGCATTGTCCATCAGCGTGCTACATCCTCCATGTGAGCTGCCTCTCCACAATTCGATCCACCTGCATATTCTTCTTCCTGCGCAGTCATATCCCTTGCTAGCTCCCTTTCTCCTCCGTGCTTCTCCATCCATCCTCTCTGCATCCAACCGGCGTGTTGCCCCTGCCATACCTGCATAAGCAATTACACAAAAAAAAAGCGTAGAACTCTTGCTCCCGCTGCTCAGCTTTCATCTTAGCTCCTCCCCTCGGCCTTCGCTTCAGCTTCCATCCTTGCCGTCAACTGCACCTGCAGACAGAAAGGAAATTGCCCTCACGCAGTCACAGTTGCTCGGCCCTCCTGCCGCCGTCGGGCTAACGTATGCACTCGAAAATTTTTACATATGCTGCGGGTGTTTTAGATTTTGGTTCAGCGTGTATTTTTTTCTGGGTTACGTTTCATTTGAGAATTAAAACTTTAGCTTTAGTTTAGGACATACGTTGGTTTTACATGTATTACATTTTGTTTTAATTTTTTTTTTTTTT
>APFE030829432.1:0-10650 GCA_000404065.3 Pinus taeda | reverse complement strand
CCATGGCATAGTCACTTGAATCTGTCTATATTTCAAAGGGTTTTTTCAAATTTGGTAATGCCAAAACTGGGGCTGAATTGATCTTTTGTTTCAAAGCATCAAATGATTTTTGTTGTTTGCCTCCCCACTCAAAGACAACCTTCATGCTAATCAACACATGTAGTTGAGATGCTATGGAGGAGAAATTGGAAATGAAATTCCTCTAATATTGTGCTGCTCCAAGGAAATTCCTTACTTCTGTAACTGATTTGGGTATTGGCCAATTCACAATGACTG
This sequence comes from Pinus taeda, assembly GCA_000404065.3. NCBI lineage: Eukaryota > Viridiplantae > Streptophyta > Pinopsida > Pinales > Pinaceae > Pinus > Pinus taeda. The sequence continues at coordinate 10,374 of APFE030829432.1, read as the reverse complement.
AAACTTTAGAGGGATTAATCTTTAGCTCACATCCTCCAACTATGTGGCCGAAATACACTAAGGAAGTTTTCTTGAATTCACATTTAGAAATATTTAGAAATAACTATTCTTTTCTCATGATATCCAAAACTTTCCTAACATGCTTGACATGCTCTTCTCGTGATTTGCGGAATATCAAAATATCATCTAAATAGACAATTACAAACTCATCAGAGAATGATCTTAAAACATCATTCATAACTCTCATGAATGTAGCTGTAGCATTACAAAGACCAAAAGGAATAACCAACCACTCAAACAATCCTTGTTTGGTTTTAAAAGCAGTCTTCCATGTGTCCTCCTCATCTATTTTAACTTGATGATATCCACTTCTCAAGTCTAATTTAGTAAAATACTTTTCATTTTTCAACTGATCTAGTAAATCATCTATTCTGGTTAGTGGATATCAATTCTTTATTGTGATCTTATATAAAGCTTGATAATCTACACACATGCACCAAGTTCCATCTTTCTTGGGTACCAATACAATTGGTGAACCACATGGTGAAGTAGAAGGACAAATTACTCCTTGATCTAACAATTCCTATACTTGTTTTTTAATTTCTAAAATTTCTAGAACTGACATTCGATACATACTAATGTTTGGGAGTGTATAGTCCTATTGTAGCCGAATTTCATGCTGAATTCCTCTTTTTGATGGAAGTCCCTTTGGTTGTAGAAAAATGTCCCCATATTTATTGACCACATCAACCAATTCAACTTTCAGCTTCATATAAGAGCCTGCAAAGGATTCCTGCTCCATGTCATTCTTCTGCTTGATCATGAGGAGCACGACACTATTGCTAGAATTAACCAGTCATTTCATTTCACCTGCACTTGCCAAAGACAGACTAAGATTTCTACGATGAGATCTCACAATGTACTCCACTTCGTCTTTGAAAAAATGATATTTTTTCTCAAGTATGTGGAAAATAGCCTTATTTTCATGTAAATATGGACTTCCCAACACAATTCATGAGATATCCAATGGCACAATGTCTAATTCAACTTCATCAATGAAATTGGCGGTGATTGCAAATCTGAAAACGCTTTTCCATGTGACCTGCAAATTGGTATCCTTGGTTATCCAACCCAACGAATACGGTTTATGATGAGGCATGGTTTCCAGATTCAATTTCTTGACTAAATCCACATAAATTAAGTTGGCCTAAGATCCACTATCAAACAACGTATCAATTTTTGTATGCTTGGAAATAACTCAGATATGGAACAACTCGATTCGGTTTTCCTCATTTGAAATGTTGTGAGAATTATTTATTGTGTTGGTAATTGCTACGACTACCTCTTTGTTGATCTCTTTGCTTGCTTTTGCCACAAATTTTCCTTTGGTGACTGTGGATGTGATTTTTGTTTCATCCCTTGAGTCTGAACCCAAGTCTTGCTGTGCAACAACATTGGTCTTCTCTTTCCCTATATTGCTGAATTTATTTGGTCATAATTTTTGATGAAGCTTCCAACAATGTGCTTCATCATTTCCTTCCTTGGAACAATTCTTGCACACAGGTCTCTCCCCTTCTTTCTTAACACTTCTTTCCTTTAAACTTCTTCCCTTTTTCAACACTCTGAAATGACTTTTTCTTACCTTCTTCCTGTATTTTTCCCTCTTTCTTTGAGATGTGTAGCTTGAACACATACCTCAACAAAATTCATGGGACTAAACATAAGAATGGTATGTCAAAGATATCTATGCAACCCTCCTATGTATTTCAGCAAGGTATCTTGTGACTATAAGTCTACTCCTAGCATAAGATCTCTTTTCCTAAACTCTTGAGTGTACTCTTGCACATTTTAACCTTTTAACTATCTGAAAATTTTCAATTCATAATGGCTTTTTGCATATGAGATAAAGGGTAGAACTGTCTTTTTATAGCAGCAATGAAATCAGACCAAGTAATAGAGATCTTACCATGTTTCTTGATCTCATCTTGAGTTCTTGTTTCCCACCATACAAGTGCTACAACTTCCATTCTCAATGATGCCAACTCAATCTTGATATCATCCTCTTGAAGGTTATGAATTCTACAATACACCTCCAACTGATAAATCCAGTTATCCAACTTCTCTTCATTAACTTCTCCATTGTACATAGGAAACTCGAATTTAACATCAAGCTTCAAAAAAGGTGATTTACCAACCCCTTTTGAAGAGTGATGATGAGTATGAGTAACGGTGGTATTGGTGGAAGAGTTTGAATATGCTTTCGAATAAGAAGATGAAGAAGATTGTGGAGATGGTGGAGGTTTTCCTCCATTCCCATTATTTCCTTTTCCTTTATCTTCTTTTCCATTACCTTCTATTGAAGAGCCTTCTCCATTAGGAGGCTTGGAACTTTATCCTTGTATTCTACTATTCCTCTCTTCATAGAGGAACTTAAACATCTCTATCATATTAAAGAAAGCCTTTGTGAAGGTCTTCTTGTCTTCTGTTATGATAGGTTTTCCTTCATGAGACATGGTCTCTAAAGACTCAACTACAACTTGAGGCTGTACTAGTGTTGGAATCTCAACTGAAGCTTCTGCAACTTGAGGCTGAATTGGTGTAGAAGACTTTGGAAACCTCGCTCTTTTTCCCTTTGACCCAATTTCTAGGCTTTCAACTAGCTTTCCTTCACCTCTTTTGAGCTTTAACCTTGTGAGCATGGCATAAATTTGCAAAAAATTAAATCCTTCTTTCACAAAGCAAATCTAGTAAGAAAAACTAGTGCTCTGATACCAACTTGATCTGAATGGGAGCAGATTAGTAAGGCTGTGTTAATTCCCCATTGAGAATTAAACCCAAGATGCTTATCATTTTCTTTTCAAGTGCTTAAAGATTCAAAAACTTTGCAATTAACAAATTCCCATGAGAGTTTCTTATGTGAATGTTATAAAAAGTTTAACATAAAAAATGTGCTAAGCAACATCAATATAAAAATAATGAATATCAATATACAACACACAACAAGAACATGATAAAGGAGTTCACCACTCCAGGGCTATGTCTCCTTGGTCTATCTTCCAATGGCTTGGGCCTCTCTATTATGCTCAAATTACATCAAAAGTGTGTTTTCAATATTCAGATGCCTCTAAAACCTATCTCAATGAGTTCAAAATACTCAAAAAATGGCTATCCAGCCTCTTTTTGCATCCCCTTTGGATAAAAACTGAAGAAGTTATGACTTCTCCTAGTTTCTCCACTAATTATTCAAAAAAATGCTCCCAAAAACCAACCGAAACCCCTTTTCCGCTCCAAAATTTGCTAAGGAAGCAAAAATTTCATTGCACCACAGGTCATATCCTGTAGGCCATATCGCAATTGCAATCGGCTAAGCTGTAGGTTTTTAACACAATGAAACGTTGATATGTAGCGTTGTGGACCCGACGGGTTAATTAACTGCAACTTATAATATCCCATGTCCAGAACCTCCCGCTTATTGCAATTGGCAAGTTCAACACATGAAGTTTTTGTTAAATAGAAACACTACAATTACAGACTTGTTGGGGCATTAAATTGTGTCATATAAGATTATCGGGTCTGAGGTTTATCGCTATTGGAACTACACTGCGCCAGGGCTAATTCTTGTTGCCAATGCAAGTGTGATATGCAATCGCATTGCATCACAACCCTAAGCTTGCTGAGGGCCGATTTGTAACAACGAAAAACTTACCACTACGATATGCAATTTGCAAGGGCCAATGGCAGGTTGCCACTTGGAACTTCCTTATTTGCTGAATACTTACCATGTCATCCCAATCCTGTCATGTAGGCAAGTCAAACCTAAACTTTGACTTGCTCTAACTTCTACATACGAACTCAGATTTGAGTGCCATTCACACCATTGGATTCAGAATGATGAGCTCTTCAATATGAATCCAAGTTTGACAAGATTCTAACATTTTTATTTTTGAGCATAATTCTAAGCACCTGATCACTTAGGAGCTAAAAGCTCCTCATCCGCATGTAACTTAAGCTCCTTGTTAAGGGAGAATTGCATGGCCTTCTCCTCATCAAACTTGATAACCCTATGAATCATTGTCATTCGACTAGTTGGCATGCACACTTGATAGTTGTGGGGTGTATCTATTTACCCCACAAAGATCCCCAACTTTGCTATTGTCTCAATCTTCTTCCGTGCATCTTTGCTCACATGGCAATAAACCGATGAACCAAAAATCCTGAAGTGACCAACATCTGGCCTCTTATTGGAATAAGCCTCCTCTGGTGTCTTCATCTCAAGTATCCAATGTGGGCTATAGTTCTGAACATAAATCCTTGTGTTGCATGCCTCAACCCACAAGTGTAGTGGTAGGTTTTGATCATGCAACATCGCCCTTGCTACCTCTACTATGCTCTTGTTCTTCCTCTCGACAAACCCATTCTGTTGAGGGTTATGGGGTGCCGTAAAATCTCGTTTAATCCCTTTCGTTGCACAAAAGTTCTTAAACTTGTTGGAGACATACTCACCACCATTGTAACTCCGTAGAGATTTAACCATCTTGTCAAACTCTTTCTCTACCAATGCTTTGAACTTACAAAACTTTATGAAAGTTTGATCCTGTTTTGCATAAAAAATACCCAACATTTACGAGAATAGTCATTAACAAATATAACATAATACCTGTGTTTGGCCGTGGATGTTGTCGAGAATGGTCCACACACATCTAAATGGACTCTCTCCATAATAGACTCTACTTGACTATCTCTATCTCCAAAGGAATACTTGGTGTATTTTCCCAACGTACAATCCTTGCATGTGTCAACTTGCTCAAGTGTACCTTTGGGGAGACTAGTAGAGATTTGTTGCAATATCTTCAAAGCCCTATGATGCAAGTGTCCCAATGGCCTGTTCCATAACTCGCTGACGTCTCGACTCAACATATTTTCTGCTTTCGAACTCAAAGCAGCACAATCCTCTACCTCTATCTTATATAGATTCTGAACTCCAATCCCTATTTTCTTTACTTGACCTGTGGCTATGTGGCGAAGGAATGCCTTTCCTGTCAAAAATATTACATCATAGCTTCTATCCTCAAGCATGGCAACAGATATCAAGTTCTTTGTCAGTCTAGGTACATGCATAACATTCTTCAAGGTGAGTGGAGCCACATGCTACCTCTGAAAAGTAATAGTTACCACACCAGTAACACTATACTTACTGTCATCAGCCATCTCGATATGCATCTTGAGATCTTTCTCCTCTAGTTCACTGAATAACTCATTGTTATCAGCCATGTTGAAAGAAGCTCCACTTTCTAAGTACCAGAAAATTCCCATCAGTGAAGACACCATGCATGCAATGAGGGAAAAGTCCAATTCGAATTGGGAGGCCAAAGCCTCACTTGCCTCTCCTCCTAAGGACTTCCTCAATGGAAAATTTGTAACAAAGTGTCCCATCTTGTGACAATGAAAGCACTCTACTTCCGTCATGTCCTTCTTCTTACCTCTAGGATAAGAATCTGATTTGGAACGAGAAATTTTACCTTTCCCCTTCCTCACCTTAATCGCTAAGGCACAATTCTCTTCATCATCAGTCTTTGATGAAGAGCCATCCCTGGTGTTCCTCTTAACCTCAATCTGCATCAAATCCATCCATAGTGGTTCCTAATTTGGCAACTTCTCCCGACCATTGACAGATCCTGATAAATATGCCAACTCTTTGAGAGTCCAAGAAGAGAAAGGCTCACCATATTCTCCTTGGAAATCGTGATTCGAACACTTCCAAGTTCATCCCGACATTGATTCAACTTAGTCAAGTACTTTGGAATCATCTCACCTTTCTCCATCTTTGATTTTATGAAGTTTATCCTTCAATGCCAACTTCTTTTGATCACTGCTATTTTGATACAAGTTCGTCAATGTTTTCCACATAACATGTGGGATTTCCTTTCCATGGAGACTCAAGACAATATGATCTCAAACTACCTCAAGTATTATTTACCCTTCCTTCACCATACACTTCTTCCACTCGGCCAAGTTCTGTGCATTAGTAGTTGCTGCCTTAGGAATTGCTTGTTCAACAAATTCCTTCAAGCCATTGTCCTCTAGCACAACCTCCATCTTGACCCTCCAGGCTATGAAATTCGAGCTACCTTCCAAGGGATACTCAAGCCTCAACCCGTGGAATGCCATCTTCTGATCCTAAAGTATGTATTGAAAATTCGACTTTCACCTGTAACCCAGAGACTCAAAACTTCAAAATCTTCTCTCGAAAAATGATTTTAAATCAATGATATCTCCCTCATCCAAACTCCGATTCGGCTGATTTTTTTTGTTTGAATTTGGGTATATTTTCTTAAGGAATCTAGATCTGCAATTTGTTTCTAAAAATTTTGCACAAAAATTCTCAGAGCTTCTCTGTAAACTCTCGGTCCAAAAAATAATCTTGCTCTAGTACCATGTAGAAAATCTTGTAGATTCACAAGCTAATGCAATTTGCTAAAGAAAGAGAATAATTTTCTTTTACTCTTTACAACGGAAGCCCATAAACATTGAGAAAACAATAATCAATAGAGGAAGAGAATCAAAGGCATACAACACAATTAATATTTGGGGAAAGCCACAACTCAAAACCCCACTATCTATTTTGTATTAATTCGAAAAATGAAGATGAAATTACAATGCTTGTTCTCTCAAGAAAAATCCCAGCACTCAACAAATTCAATCTCCAACTCATAAGCAAGCTCAAAGCCAAATCTTAGCCTCTTCACAAGCTCTCCAAGTCTCTATTCCAATGTGTAATTCCTATGAATGATAGCTTATATTTAAAGGGAAATAAAGCCTCTAAAAATAGCCCAATCCCTCAAGGATCAGTTATTGAATGCATGTGTAATTCCTATGAATGATAGCTTGTATTTAAAGGGAAAGAAAACCTCTAAAAATAGCGCAATCCCTCAAGGATCAGCTCCTGAATGCATGCACTATCAGTGCAAATCGGAAAAATCTAAAACAAATAGTACACTGCCCCTACACTCTAGTCTCAAATGGGTCTTTCTCAAATTCGACATGCATGAGATTCTGATGAGTAAATATTCAGTTAACTAGAGTAGCATTGGTGGAGTTCATTAGTGTCACCATTGAATGTTAACTCACTATTAGTTATCTCAATCAGTTTGAGAACTAATTTAACTGAAGTGAGTCATGAAACTGAGTCTTGTATTTTACAATTCACAATTAATAATTTACAGCCTTAAGATTAACAACATCTAATCGATCTAATGCAAGCAATCAAATAGGATTATAAAACAACATCTACACTGAAATTAATGCATCTAATGCAAGCAATCAAATGAGCTTAGAAATCAACATCTACACCTAAATCCATGCATCTAGTGCAAGCAATCAAATATAATTAGAAATCAACATCTATGCTGAAACTATGCATCTAGTGCAAGTAGTCAAATAGGATTAGAAAACACCATCTACATTGAAATCAATGCATCTAGAGCGAGCAATAAAATAGGATTAGAAATCAACATCTACACCAAAAATCAATGCATCTAGTGCATGCAATCAAATAGGATTAGAAATCATTATCTACACTAAAATCAATGCATCTAGTGCAATACATATTCTTCCCTCTAACCCCCTCCATCTAATTTATATCTCCCTCCGTCTTCCTTCTTTGTCTCTCTATCTCACCCCTCAAAACACACACACTATCTCTCTCCCTCCTTCTCTCCCTTCTTCCCTTTCTTCACCTCCCATAGATATCTCTATCTCCCTCTACCTCTCCTTTGTCTCTCTATATCACCCCCAAAACATGCACACTCTTTATACATAGCTTTCTATCTCTCCCTCCCTCTTCATCTCCCTCTCCCTCTTTCTTCCCATTCTCTCCCTCTCTCTCCCCTTTTATCTCTCTTCCCTCCCAGTCTCATCTCTCCTCCTCTCTCTATCTCCCTTATCACTCCCTCTCTCTCTCTCTCCACCTTTCTATCTCTATGCATTTCTTCTTACCTCCCTCTCTCTCCCCCTCCCTCTCTCCTTCTCTCTCTCTCTCTCTCTCACGTCCTCTCTCTCTTCCTTCCTATCTCTCCCACCTCCCTCTGTATCCCGCTTCTCTCTCTCTATTCACCCTTTATCTTAGTCACTATCTCCCTCCCTCTCTCCTTCTCTCCCCCATTCCTTCCATCTCTACTTCTTTGTCTTTCTATCTCACCCCAAAACATACACACTGTCTCTCCAACTCCCCCTTCTCTCTCTCTCTCTCTCCCTCTATCTCTGCTCTTTTCTCTTTCTATGTATTTATATTTTACTCCCTCTCTCCCCCTCCAACTCCATCTCTTTTTCCCTCCCTCTCAAGTCATCTCTCTATTCCTTCCCATCCCTCCCTTTCTCTCCTACCTCCTTCTCTCTCCCCCCGTCTCTCTCTTTTCCCTCCAAACTTGTTACTATCTCCCTCCCTCTCTCCTCCTCTCTCCCCCCTCCATCTTTGTGTCTCCCTCTCTCACTCCTCTCTTTCACTCTCTCTTCATTCCTCATCTCCCCTCTCCTTCATTTTATATCCATTTCTTCCTTGTAACTCCCTTTATCTCTCCACCTCTATCACTCTATGTCTTTGTTATTCCCTCCATCTATATCTAGAATTGAATTATATATCCATTGATATTAATAATTATAATACAACAAATCTTAATATTTATATTTAATCCAAAGTTATAAAATTTAATATTAAATATTATAATTAATATTTTTATATCAATTAATAGATTAATGATATTTTTCATGGCATGATAACAAAATTTATAATAAAACTACATCAATTTAATATATATAATTTTTCTTTTTAAAGATTCATTTTACAAATATTTTATTAAAAGAAATATTAAAATATTTTGGAGTAGAATTTTCAATTCTTGTGTTGAACTAACCTTTTTCATTTGACTTAAGAAATGATATTGGCTTTAATAAAGAGTAAATATGTTTAAAATTTTACCTAATTTGGAACTTTAATGTGGTAATTTTTTTTTGTTAAAGGTAAATTTATGATGGATTCAAATTCACCTATATGATAAAAGAGTTATTAAACACATGAGATAATTTATTATCCATTCACATTATATATAAAAGTACAATTTTTGTTTTAATAATTAATCTTAGTCCATTAATAAGATTAAAAACTTATATATAATCTAAGAATTCAAGTTATATATAATTTAAGATTTAAGTGAATGTTTTGGCTGACATTAGTCAAAATGATTTCTATTATTTTTTGAGGACGTGACATACTTACACATAGTGTCATACTCAGTTGTAGAATGCGCCTCTCGGAGCAATAATTTCATTTATGATAAAAATTACTTGGAAAATGTTTCCTCATACAAAAATTTAGGTATTGGAATTCACCATAAGCTCAATTGGAACTATAGCATTGAAAAAATGATTATTGGAGGATTGAAATCTTACTATGAGCTTGAAAACAATTGTAAGTCAACAGATCTTTTGGTTTGGAGTAATATAATATTATTTGATATGGATGTGAGGTTTGGTGCAACAAAATATCTAGAGAATCATGGAGAAAAATTGATATAATCCAAAAGCAATTTATAACTTTAACACTAAAGGAAACACTCCCTACCCTATTTTTTTGATTGAATCTATCCTTTCCCCCATTGAAGTCATGGCTATGTTAGGTATCTAATGTACAAGAAAAATATGTACAACATGGAAGCCAAGTAACTCCCCAAATTACTTCTAACTCTAGTCAAAACCCCCATCTCGGGATCAAGTGATGTTGTCATAAGGATGCCTAGTCCTAGATCAACCATTGGGGGATAAAGGAGGAAATCATTTTAGAGAATACATATAATATTAAAAATACTATTACTTCCAAATTTAAGGATAAATTGTGGGATGATAAAGAGTTGGGGGGAAAAGGAAGCTAAGGTATTATAAGGAGGTGATCAATCCCACTCTTTCTAACTAGAATTATCTTTATGTATTGACTAGTGCTAAGAATAATTTTGAACATTGCAAGATAAAAACTAATTCCCATGTGCTTTAAATTGAAACCAGACATTGGTTTATTCTCAAAACACCTTGGGAAAAAAAAATATTCCCCCCTTTACAATACTAAGAGAGCTGAATATGAAAAGAACTTTCTCTTGGATTGCCCAACCATTACTCACATTTGTTCTCCTCTTCAAAGCATGTACCACACTACCAACCTTCTTGACTTGTTAATTCAACAAAACTACAATGATCTCAGAATGTTCTCTCCATTCTTTTTTATCATAGAAATAAAATATTGAAGAGTTTGAGTTACTCACTCTTTTCTTGAGGTTCGATAAACCATATTGGTCTTAATGGATGTTAATTATCATCATCATTATCATA